>PVKC010027967.1:0-15645 GCA_004027635.1 Crocidura indochinensis
AAAAAAAAAAAGAAAAAAAAAGAGTTAACTCCTGGTAGGTTTATGGTATAAAAGAATTAAATACCAGTTGAGTGCATGCAAAGCAAACACCCTATCTAGTGTACCTTCTCTCTGGCACCCAATATGTTAGTATATAGGTACTTTTTGTATTTTTAAAATTTCTTGTTTGATTTTTCTTTATACCTCAGAGTGTCTGTTAGTTTGTCCTTTCCCTGTCATTACAATTATGTGTATTCACATATTTGTGATAAAATATTTTTTCATTATCCGAAGTTTGGGGTACTTTTAATGCTCCTATTTGTGGTGCCTGATTATCCACCAAGATGGATCTTTTCTAAGTATGTTTCATTCTGTGTGACAACTTTCAACAAGACTTATATGAGTATTTTATCTGTTTACAATTAGTTTTCCGTGTGTCCAAATTTGTTTTGTGCATGCATATGTGTATACATAATTTTAAGTTTTATTCTTCAGTCTACATTAAATTTTTTTCTAGGTTGCCATGTAGTTATTACACAAGGATTTCTAACTTAGTTTGATTTGCCAAATTGCAGTACTGAATTTCAAACTACAACTCTCAGGGGCCAGAGCTATAGCACAGCGGTAAGCATTTGTCTTGCATGCAGCTGAACCAAGACAGACCTGGGTTTGATCTCTGGCATACTATATGGTCCCAGAGCCTGCCAGGAGTGATTTCTGAGTGCAGAGCCCTGGGCACCACCGGATATGGCCCAAAAACAAATATGCAAAGAAACAAATTAGGCTACTCTCTTTATAGTATTCAGTTCAACTCTCTTATATAAAAAATATGTATTTCTGGGAGCACTGTGGGTTGGGCATTTTGCCTTGCACACAGCAGACATGGGCTATATCCTGCCATCCCATATGGTCCCCTAAGCACCACCAGGAATGACCCCTAATGAAGAGCCAGGAGTAACCCAGCATTACTGGGTGTGGTCCCAAAACATTATATATATATATATATATATATATATATATATATATATGTTATATATAACATTATATATACTACATATATACTCATAATTGGGCTGTGATTTTACCTCCCTATTAAACCCATTGAATGGGTACAAACTGTTCATTGCAATATGACAATCAATGATATTTCCAGGTTTGTGAGCTAAAGCCTTACATATTTTGCTGGCTCTGCATCTCTACATGTGGTACATAAATGTTGATTAGAGTTAGTAATTCTTGGTTTAATGTTTCCCTGATTAATGAGTAGTGGCCATCTTTGTCTTTAAATACTTTCTTGAGGTTATATGCAATTTGGTCTGATATGGGTATGGCTGTTTCAGCTTTATTTTTGTTTTCCATTGGCATGCATAATTGATTCCCAGCCTTTTACTCTCAACTTGTGTCTATTCTGAGCTACTTTTACGTGTGTTTTCTGCAAGCAACAGATATCTGGGGTTTTTGTTTTTGTTTTTCTGATCCAGTTATCTACTCTGTGTCTTTTAATGGAAGAATTTAGTTCATTGACATTTAAGGAAATTATTGAAAGGGGGGGGTGCTGTGCAATTAAATTGTGTAGGGTTGTTGTTACAATTGGGGATTTGAATATACAATCTGAATAGTTCATTTAGAGTCTGTTTGGTTAGCATAAATATTGCAAGTTCTTTTTTGTCTGAGAATGTTTTTTACCCTCTCTCCCATGTAAATGAGTTTTGCAGGGTAGTGGGATCTAAATAGGAAGTTTCTGTCCTTTAGTAATTTAAATATGTCATTCTACTGTCTTCTTGCTTGAATTGTTTCAAATGGAATATCTGGTTTGCTTTCTTTGTTCCTTCCTTTGTACTTGAGATTTATTTTTTCTCTCTTGTTGCTTTGAAGTATTCATCTCTCTGTTTTTTTGCCATTTAGATTACTATATGTCTTGTTGTTTATATTTTAGGGTCTATTTTGTTCGGTACTCTTTTTGCCTCTTGTATTTGTACAACTGTCTCTTTCCAGAGAGTGGGACAATTCTCTGCTATTATTTCTCTCACAACTTATTCTTCCCCTTTTCCTTTTTCATCCCCTTCTGCTATTCCTATTAGTCATGGATTATTTCTTTTGACTTTGATCATTAAGTACCTTACATTTTCTTCCAATATTTTATCTCTCATTTATTTATTGACTTCTTTGCTGTTGTTTGCTTGTATTTTGTCTTCACGTTCATCCATGTGATTCTCTATGTGTGTAATTCTGCTATTATGGCTTGCTTGCATGTTTTTGGTTCTCTTAGTTCCATTTGTATGGATTCTTTTATCTTTTGATAAAATTCTTCCTTGGGTAGGTTTAATTTTTCATTTATGGATTTCTTAATTTCTTGGGTTAGTGATTCCATTGCTAAGCATTAAATATTGCCTTTAAGTTCTCATCTATAGGGTTTGTGCACTTTGAAGGACTTGGAAATTTGCTAGGATTTCTTTACATATCCTTAGATTCTGGCATCTTCTTTAGTTTCCCTATTGTACTTTGAATTGGGTGGATTGAAGTGCTGGAGGTTTAGGGTGTTTTAAAAAAGTGGTCTATTTAATTGTGAAATAGGTTGCCTTTCTGTCCTGAGTAGGCTTTGGATTTTTATGATGGCAGCTGAGAGGTCAATCAATGGCATTTCCAAAACCAATTTGATGTGTTCTATCCATCTTTCATCTCCAGGTAGGTTCTATCCATCTTTCATCTCCAGGTAGGTGTACTTCTAGACAATTGCAGTTTTTAAAGATGGATATTGCCCCATATTTTTATAAAATACATATATGCATATATATGTGCATTTCTGATAATATATCCCCACTCTGTGAGCCCCATGAGGACTTGTCATGGTTCTGGCCTACAGGCTCAGTCCTCCCTGGAGAGAGAGAATGGCTAACTCTAATCCTGCTGAAGAACTTCTCATAGGCCTTGCTGGTACTCACGATCCCATGTAGAAAGACGAGGAAAAGAACCAGTCCTTTCCATGTTAGTCTCACCAGAAAATCATTCAAAGGCATCTGAGGCTCCCAGAAATCAATGAAGTTACTAGCCATTACAGATATCATAGCATGAAAAACCATCTTTTTTCTGCATTTTGAGACAGAACCTAAAAAGTATAATGATATTAGTCTGATGAGATAACACAATGGTAGGGCATTTGCCTTGCAAGTAGCTAATTCCTGGCATCCCATATGGTTCCCCACGCCTGCCAGCAGCAAATTCTGAAAACAGAGCCAGGAGTAAATTCTGAGAGCCGCCAGGTGTGGCCCCCTCCCCCTAAAAAAGTATCATGATTTTATTACATTAAGCTAAAACTGTTTGAACATGTATCTCATCTCATAAATTGTGTTTAAATTTTATTCGTACTCTTCTTCTGATTAAATGACACTGTGTGTTACCTCCTGTGATCAAAATTTTGTGGGGGAAATAATATGATCTTCCAATGCAAATATTGTATGCTTCGATTCATCCTCACATTCTATTGATAATGGTGAAATTTACCTAAAAAGTCTGTTTCAAAATATATAAAAATCAAGTCCTTCCCTTTTTCTTGCTAAGTCTTGAGACTGTCCCTTGAGTGGACATGGTATTGAGAATAAGTGAGAGACAGTGGTGCCACCTACCCATTGAATGAGTATATTGGCCAGTGCCATCTGACAATGAATGATATTTTTATCTTTCATCTCCAGGTAGTCAGTTTCAGTTTTCCAAGTAGGGTATTGCCCAGATCTTTATAAAAAGACTGAGATACATTTGAATTGTAGTCACTGAAACAGCTTGGATCAACTGGCACTTCACTGTAACAGAAGTTAATTCAAAATAGACATCCATCACCTTTATCACTGTGCTCAAGAGAATTGAAAAGCTACAAAACATGCTGGCAAAATCCCTTCCCAAAGAAACTGTTCAGCAACCACTGAATTATTTGTTGATGCTTTATGCGTGAACACAGAATTATAATTCTACTTTCAATATCCCCTGGACTGAAATATGTATTATTTGATTTTAATGTAGCAAAGGTAATCTATCAGCTTCTGACAAGAAGACAAACCTCCCCTAGGCAGTCTTGTGTTTGATTTCTTTGAAACATTTGTATTATTTTTGTGCTTGTATTCGGCACAGAAGAATGTTTGCTCTCATTCGATTCCCAAGAAAAATTTAATTGTTTTAAAAGGCTTTTAGGGGAAAGAAATAATAATAATAATACAGGTAATCAAAACATTAAACAAGGTTCAATTTTACTCTGACTCTCCAAAATTACTCCCAATGTAATATATACCAAAGGGGACAAATTTAGTAGATAAACCCAGTAGCTATATTATGCTAGATACATAAAAACAAGATTAGTTTGCAAATCAGTTCTGAATCTTAATGAAATCATTTCTAGTAATAGAATGGAGAACTTTTGGTGGTTTCTTAGAAGAGTATGGTTTTCATCTATTTAAATGAAAATATTTCCCCTGTTAGTTGTGAAAAAGAATTAATTTATAATGAGTGTTATATAAAAAAAGTTAAAAGACTTCCATAGAGAGAACTGTTTGATGCCTATATATCCAGATTTGGAAAATTCAAGGTCTTTACTATAAGTGCGTTTGATTTATAGTAAAAGACAAGAGACGGTTTTTTGGTTCAGAGCATTTCTAAGCTTTGATTGGAAACATATTTCTATTTAATATTCTTTTAACTCTGCTAGCACTTTTATTTCTTTCCAAATTAGGGCCCCACACAAATTTTCTTTGTTGTGTATATGACACTTATGCCACATCACAATGAGCAAGTTAAACAAGTACAATTTTCTAGCCAGCTACATGAATGATTCCAAATAAGCAGAGTTACTATCAACCCTGTGGTCCCACAATATTGTTTTAAATTTATACTTAAGAAAGGAGACAGGTGGCATTGTGTTTTGTGTCTGTGTGTGTATGTGTGAGATAGAGAGACTGGGGTGGGAGAGGTGAAGGGAGAAAGAGTTTAGAAATGAAAAGAGTTAAAAAATGTTTAAAATGGGGCCCGGGAGATAGCATGGAGGTAAGGCATTTGCCTTTCATGCAAAAGGTCATCGGTTCGAATCCCGGTGCCCCATATGGTCCCCCGTGCCTGCCAGGAGCAATTTCTGAGCATGGATCCAGGAGTAACCCCTGAGCGCTGCCGGGTGTGACCCAAAAACCACAAAAAAATGTTTAAAATAAATATAAGAATGAATACAAAGGACTGGATTTAAGAAAACTCATGGTGTACTTAAAATTTTTGAAGTTTTAATTACATTGAATAAAGTGAAATTCAGCTTAATAAAACAAAGTAACAAAGGTGGAGAATATTGTCTATACCCTGAATGGATACGTAAGAAAAGCAATCTTCCTTTATTTTTCTAAAATTTTAAGAGTGAATCAATTTTAATTCACTAAGGAAAGACTGAGGATTATGTTGTCTCAATAACATCTTAAAGACCATTTCTTTTTTCTATACATGAATCTGATGTATATAGTAAAGCCATTTTGATATTTCATCTATCTGTTTGCTACTTCCATGCTCTTCTGACTTCACATTTTCTCCATCTGAAGGCTATTAACATAATTTAATCCATGATAAACATTTAAAAGCAGGTACATTTCTTATGTCTGTCAAAAGGCTGGGCTCAGGGCCTAAAATTTCTGAACACAGAATGTTTGTGACATTCAGTCATCCTCTCTGTTTATGAGTAAAAATGGAGTTTGGGTTTTGTCACTCATTAAGTACTCAACTTATCTACACATACATTTTCATGGAAGACAAACACTGGTTTTATCTCTAACAAAGGATGAAATTCCTTTTTTTTTCCCTCCAAGTGCTTGTTTTTCAAATGGTATATTGATAACTTTCAAGAGAAGTAAAGGAATTATTTTTATTTTGTTTTGGGGGTATACTCAGGAGTGTTCAGTTTTCCAGTTCTTTGCTTGAGGTCACTCCCATCGGTACTTGGGGAAAATGTAGTACTGGGAATTGAATCCCAACCTTCTGCATACAAAGCAGAAAGTTGAACTAACTCTCTGGCACCCAAGTCATTATTAATTATCATAATTAAGAGAACAAAAAGCATCAAATGTAAATGTTTTGTGTCTTATGAAAAAATAATAGAAAGAATGCTTATCTTTTCATTCTTTTTGAGCTCTTAGAGTATATTTAAATAAGACCAAAAAGTCATATCTACACGAACACTTCTATTGTATAAACATTAAAGGCATTTGGAGTTTATGTTTATGAATATTCTCAACTGTTTACTATAGAAGAATATTAACTGAAGGAGCAAAAGCTTTCAGGGATACATTCAGAGGCCACTAGAAAATCCCAGTGGGAGTGGAACACAGTGAAATAACAGATGAAAACTTGCAAAGGTGACAACAAAGGACCTAATATATAGCGGAGGGATGTATAAAAGGTAATCAGAGGACTTAGGGGCAATGAGTAAGAAAGAACAACATGAATTCCACCCCTGTCACACTGCCAAATATAATAAATAATTTCCTAAAGAAAAAGTAGAAATTACCATATTAATATGCTATCTAGTAGTGTTTGTCTTATGATTTGTGAATTGCATAGTATATAATTTAGCAACAAAAACAAGAGATTTTATAGACCAAAGAGAGTAGGAGCAAAGTACGAGTTGTTTATGAGCTAAAAAGGTTTACCAAATACTTCCTTTCTGGTATTGCTGAACATTAATTACTTTTTTTTGCCACTTTAGATTAATATTAGTGAGTAGATTTGAGATTAATGTGGTTATTGCAACATCTCAGAAAATTTAATCCTGCCAAGAATTTATTAGCATTTCTCATATTATTATAAATTATTCCCATCCTACAGATTTCGGGGGCTTGGGCCACACCCAGTGACAACAGGGGTTACTCCTGGCTATGCACTCAGAAATCTATCCTGGTTTGGGGATCCTTATGGGACACTAGGGTTTTATAACAAGGTCTGTCCTGGGTCAGCTGCATGCAAGGCAAACGGCCTACCACTGCACTATCACTCTGTCTCCCCTATCCTACAGATTTTTATGATGAACCTTGGTTTGCAATAATGTTCTTGATAGTTTCATGCATACACTGTTCCAATACCACACCAACCATCATACTTTCCACTTCCCCAGAGATACTTTCCCAAACTTTCCAGATTAGGTTAGTTCTGTAGATTAAGTCTCCAGTTCTGTTTCCTTTGGTCATTTATTGTTACCTTAATATGCTTCTTCTATTCCACATAGAGATATGTATCTGTGTCTCTTCTTTTGATGGATATCAGTTAACAGGTTATCTCTTTCCATCTGTAGATTTCTGTACTGAAGAAGTTTAATCCTTAGATTTTTTTTAAGTATTCATTTTTTAAAAGGTTGAACCAGCTGACATTTTCACTAAGAATAGTTGAGGGTTCCTTTCCCTTCACATCCATGCCAACACTGATGGTCATTTTAAAGACATTACATTATTAACTTGAATTTGTACAAACAGCATCAAGGAAAAGGCACTGGAGTTATCCATCACTTCAGAGATTTGAGGAACCGGGAACTGTTTAAGCACTCTGTTTAAACTAACTGAGGTTTTTAAATCTGAAGAGCCATGCTTAATCTGTGTCAAATGAGGTGATTCAATCTATGCCATAAAGGTGGTATTTGTGAAAATAAGTAATGTTGAATGACTATAATAAATACCTGGTGTATCTAAATATACACATGCACTTCTTTTTAAAAACATTTTTAAAACTTAGTCACTATAAAATTACAAAGTTATTCATGGTTAGGTTTCAGGCATATCATTTTCACCAGTGTCCACTTCCCTCCATCAATGCCTATTTCCCTCCCATCCACCTGTCTGCTTCTGCAAGAGTGGTTCTCAAAGGTTACTCCTGGTCCTATGCTCAGGCATCATTCCCGACAGTGCTTGGGAGGTCATATGAAATGCAGGGTTTAACCTGAGTCAGGCTCTTTCTAGGCAAATGCCTTACCCACTGTGATATCACTCTGGCCCTGAAGTGCCTTTCTAAAAATATCTTTTTGTTATGGTTTACAGTACTATTGCTGGTATGTTTCATCCATGAGTACCTCCTCCTCCTGTTTGAAAGCTTCCCTCCATCCAAGACATTGCCCCTTCCCTGTCTATCCCCCAACCCTTCAAGAGGTATGTTTCCTACTGCATACCAGTTCTCAAATTCTTTGTTTCCATTGTATTTGGATATTTATTATATTTGTGATCATAAAATTAACACAAAATGATTAACCCTCTAACTTCATTCAGCATGATCCTCTGATTTCTCAATGTAGCAGCACATTTATTTTTCACAGAACAATTTTTTTCTTCAAAGGTAACAATTTCTTTTTGAAATCATATATAAAAGTAATACATTTTATGAGACACCATGTCCATTCTCTCAGATTTGGATTTTCAGGGTCCTATCATCTACAAAGGATGGATAATTGATAATAAGCTCATTCCAATTTCCCCACTTAATAGTAGAAGAGAATGAATGGTATATTGCCAGTAAAAAAAAAAAAACCTCCACTATGAAAAAAAATAATCAGCAATAATCGAGGCCATTTCTCCATAGAAAATATTGGATACTGGTGAGTGGATCTTATGATGACTTTGTTTCCTGGAAATAAAGGAAGAAACTTAGTTTATTTATTTGTTAGGAATTATTTAGTTCTTTGTTCTCTAGTTCTGTCACTAGATCTGTTCTTGTGATTACCTTCTCTGCCACTTCACTATCATGGCACACTAAAAGTATAAATCTTTTTTTTTTTTTTTTTTTTGGTTTTTGGGTCACACCCGGCAGTGCTCAGGGGTCACTCCTGGCTCCATGCTCAGAAATTGCTCCTGGCAGGCACGGGGACCATATGGGGCACCGGGATTCGAACCGATGACCTTTTGCATGAAAGGCAAATGCCTTACCTCCATGCTATCTCCCGGGCCCAAAAGTATAAATCTTTGGTAAGAAAACAGTATTGGAGAAAATTCTTGATTGTCTTTATATGGGAGCATGAGAAATGGTTATAAGCAGTAACAAATACAAAGTTTGCAGATTAGGCTTATAAAATGATTACAAATTACCTTGGGCTTCTTAAGGTGCTCGTTCCTGACAAGGTCCATGTTTGAGTGGACATACCAAAGATCTCATCTAATACTATGCTATTTCAGCAGTGCTCTGGGCATACTACTTTGCTCTCAAAAATGCTGCTCCCTTTAGCTTCTGTTTGCAAAAACTGTTAACCTGTATTTATACATACTTGTTTGTGTGCACTGCTGGATTATAAATTATTATGTTATAGTATACTGTAATTATATGGTGTGAATCAGTTGTTATTAATTTGGAAGGTATTTTCAGTTCTACAGTTTTATTAACAAAATCTGTACATTGTCAATCTTATCCTACTTTAACTTCTTGGTAGTTATTTTGAAGTCGTTCAAAATAGAAGAACTGAGAGAGAATTCTAGATAAGCAACTGGAAAACTTGTCAGAAAATCTGAGAAAACCAATTTATCTGAGAATTTGCTACAAGCCTACAGATATTGCAGCTTGTCATAACTACATTTTTCAGAATCTGCCTGTCAGTGATGAGCACTTCTCTTTTTTTTGTTATTTTTGGGCCATATCCAACTATTATCAGGACTTGTGCCTGACTCTGTGCTCAGGCAATGCTTCTGGCATTGCTTGGGAAATCATAAAGTATTCTGGAAATCAAATCCAGGTTGGCCACATGCAAAGTAAGACCTTACTTACTGTACAATCACTGTAGCTCACTTCTGTCTTTCTTGAAATCCTAGTTCCTGCTACTAAATTTTCTGAGCAAAGATCTAAAGTTACAAGTACTAATCTAGAGAAATCGATACTCTAGGAAAAGCTGTCACACAAACACTCAAATATGTACACATAAATATGTAGATTCCTCAAAAAACTGGGAATTGAGCTCCCATATGATCCAGCTATGCCATTCCTAGAGATATACCCTAGGAACACAGAAACAGTACAAAAATGCCCTCTGTATGCCTATTTTCATTGCAGCTCTATTCATAACAGTTAGAATCTGGAACCAAACCAGATGCCCAACAACAGAGGAGTGGCCAAAGAAACTGTGGTACATATACACAATGGAATGCTATTTAGCCATCAAGAAAAATGAAGTCATGAAATTTTCTTATTCATGAATAAATATGGAAAATATTATGTTGTGTGAAATAAGTCAGAGGGAGAGAGATAGAACAGTCTCACTCATCTGTGGGATTTAAGAAAAATAAAAAATAGTATGGTAATAATACTTAGAAACAGTAGAGATGAGGTTTGAAAGGACCAGCCCACGATGTAAAGCTTATTACAAAGAGTGGTGAGTGTTGTTAGAGAAATAACAATACCATCAACTATCATGATAAAGGTAATGAGTGAAAGAAATAGAATGCCTGTCTCTAAGATAGGCAGGGTGTTGGGGAAGGAGGGAGATAGAGGGCATTGGTGATGGGAAGGTTGCACTGGTGACAGGGCATGTACTTTATTACTGAAGCCAAACTACAAGCATGTTTGTAATCATGGTGCTTAAATATTTTAATTTACAAAATAGTGTGTACACACAGAGTTTAGGGTCAGAGTCTTATCTTGTCATTCTTTCCTCACACATATCTTACATCTCATGGTACTTTACTAATTCTTACTTTCACATTTTCCATTTCAACTTTAAGAAAATAAAAAGAGGAGGTTCTGAACATTCCTTTCCATTTAAAGTCATGATACAAAGGTGAACTATCAGTTTTTCACCCCTTTCCTTTTGGACATGGGACCCATCCGAGTGTTACAGATTGGGAAATGCTATCTTAATCCTGATAGTCAAACATCTCATCAAAGAAGAAAAAAATAATCCCTGACACAGAGGAGATCTTTCTACCAAAGTCCTTATGGTTTTCCTTTATTTGATCTAGCAATTACTGATATAATCTTAAAATCTTACTGTGTAGATATATTTGTACATTTGTTCTCGAATTTGTTAAGTTTCCCTATATATACATATATTTAAGCTACAATTTTAGGTGAGTATTGAGTGTCTTCCTTTATTTTTATCAGATGCTATTTTATTTAAAATTGTTTTATGGTGCCAATCTTATCCCTAATATTTACTTTACATCATTCTTTTTTTGCTTTCAATCATTTTTACTTCTTATATTTCTTTTTTCTTTTTCTTTTTTTTTTGGTTTTTGGGTCACACCCACTGACAGCTCAGGGGTTACTCCTGGCTATGCGGTCAGAAGTCACTCCTGGCTTGGGGGATCATGTGGGAACCAGGGGATCGAACTGTGGTTCATCCTAGGCTAGCAAGGCAAGGCAGGCACCTTACTCCAGCGCCACCGCCAGGCCCCTACTTCTTATATTTCTAATGTATGTATTATTAGTGGCACATAGCAATAATGTTGTTAATACTGAGTCAAATTTCTAGTACTCTAGTGATTTATTCATTATGTAATTTAAGAGCATTTGATTTGTCTCTAGTCTTTGCTATTGCAAATAGAACTGCAAATTTTAGCTATGCTGATATAAATCTACATATATTTTCTGGCATTTATGTGGGATAGATTTCTAGAAACAACAAAAATTTGTATAAGGGCAAGTACAAGTGTAATTTTACTGAATATTCTTCTCTAGTACAAAAGCATTTTGTAAAAATCACCACAGTATAGGAGTAATGTGTTTTCCAAACATCACAGTAGTGTACACAGAGGTATTTGTGTATTTTTTGGAGAGGAGGTCACACCTAGCAGTGCTTACAGGTTACTCCTGGCTCTACATTCAGAAATTGCTTCTGGCAGGCTCGGGGGACCATATGGGAGGCCGGGATTTGAACCACTGTATTTGAACCACTGTTCTGCATGCAAGGCAAATGCCCTACCTCCATGCTGTCTCTCCAACCCCCCCTTTTTTTTAACCAATTCAGTAGTTGCAAAATATTTTCTTTCATCTTAATTTGTAAATATACTCTTATTGCTAAAGTTTATTTATCTAGACTTTTGTTCAAATTACTCAGTTTAGTTTCTCTATGAGTGATCAGTAATATCTAAAATTGTTCTTTTGACCTGAGGATTTTTATTTTCTCATTTAAGTCAAGCTGGAATCAGGTGATTGAAACTTAAAGTAATGAATTCTCTGAGAAAACTGCTTCCTTTTCTTCTGTTTCACTAAGAACTGAGGGTAAAACTCTAACAACTTTCTCTGCAAAATACCTTAGCAAGTTTTCCCCTGGGATCACTTGTTGGGGTCTGTTCTCTACTTGAAATCCAATCTGGCTCTTTGTTTTCTCTCACTGTGAGCAGTAGAAAACCAGAATTCCAGATTCAGAAATTCAGAAATTCAGACACTGATAGCAATTATAACACTTTTTTTTTATTAAACCTTCCCTCTTATAAACAGCATAGGTTGATCATCTCTTATTCATAAAGTGTTTAACAAACAACTTTATACAATACTTTAGAGTGTTAAGGTGCTGAACATTTATTTTGTAGTTAGTTGGCAAGAAATGGAAGTCTTTGGAGTGGTTGATCTATCAAATTATAAAAGAATATTTATTTGATTCATATATGTTTCTTTTGCTTGTATGGTTAAATTTATAAACACAGGAGTAATACTTCTTAGCACTGTAGGGCCTAACATTTGTTTAGACTTGGGGACTCTGCAACAATTTTTATTTTAGAGGGCTTCAATAATTTTTGAATGAACACAAACAAGTATGAGTAATAAATACATAGGACCCAGTAGAGATCCTAGAAGGAATGTCAAAAAGTGAATTCAAAGCTTCAGTGCAGCAGAATCTTGAGACATGTTGGTAGTTCTGGGAGTTTTGTATTTCTTCCAGGAATCAATACATAGGACCCAGTAGAGATCCTAGAAGGAATGTCAAAAAGTGAATTCAAAGCTTCAATGCAGCAGAATCTTGAGACATGTTGGTAGTTCTGGGAGTTTTGTATTTCTTCCAGGAATCAATATTAAACTGAAGCAGTAGCTGATGTGGCAATTTATAAGCAACTTAGATCAATTGAAAAAGTGAATTACTGGTGGATATTGACCAGAAATAAAGTAATAAAGTTATTCCTGTTGCAAATTTATTTATGAACTGAGACAACATGACAAGGGAGAAAACCTGAACCCAAAATTGTTAAGGGACAAAACAGTGATTGAATGTCTGACCCTACAAACGGCTGAACAAGAGGTGGTAAAAATCAACGAAACCAATGACACACTTTTTGCTACGATGGAATAATGGAAACTGGATTTATATACTCCATACACCCTCAATAGAGTGCATAATTTGAAATGTATAATATATCTATACACCGCATACACACTTAGAACAGTGCATAACTTGGAAATACATCTTTTTAAGACATAGACAATAAAGAGGGGCAGTGACCTCCAGGAAAGTGAGTATAAATACACTACTGCAGGCCAATATTTGCCTCTATAATCTATGGTTGACTACTTTTCTGGGACAGGTACAACTAAAACATCAGAGAAATATGAATACGTAACATTGCATTTCTGTAGAAGCAACCAGGAGGGATAATATGCAAATAACTCATATGTATATTCCTGATTATAGACTCAGTGGAGTAAGAATCTTGAACTAGTTAGTATAATCCTGTGCACGACATTAAATTGTAAGCTGGGCTTAATAACATCCCCCAATGAAATGAGACCTCAGGAACTTTGAATGATATCTTATTTGGAAATAGTGATTTTTCAGACATAGTTAAAATAAAATTGGGGCAGGAGCAATAGCACAGTGGTAGGGCAGTTGCCTTACACGTGGCTATCCCCAACATCCAATATGGTCCCCCAAGCCAGGAGCTATTTCTGAGTACATAGCCAGGAGTCATCACTGAGTGTCACTGGGTGTGGCCCAACCCTCCTAAATAATAATGAATAAAATAAAATTAGACTGAATTAGATAGTAGTAAATCCAATCCTTTTATAATCCTTACAAGAGGAGCAACCTTGAGATACTGAAGGGGTATCCATAGAGGAAGGAAAACCAAAGACAACCAAGGAATCCTGGCAATGATCAGAAGCTAGCATTAGGATTCTTCTCTAAAGAGGAGAATGACCCTGTTTGCATCTTGATCTTGTCCCTTTATCCACTGTAACTATGCAATAATAAATAACAGATGCCCAAGCTATTTTCAGTTTATGATGCTATTTTTTTTCTTCATTTTGGCTACACCTAGTGGTGCTGGGGTGGGTAGTGGGTCAATATGGGGACTCTATCTCTGCTTCTAGGTGTGGGCCTTACAATTAGGAGTTCAGGTCTGGAGATTTGGGGAGTGTCCTTCAGAACTATCTCTGAACATGCATAGAGGACATTAGGATGTAATACAATGTCACAACATATGACTTTAAGATTCAAAATCTTAAAACTTATGATATAGTAACTGAGATAGTCTTTCATCTTTATATTTTAGATTTCTAGGGAAGATCATAACTCTAGCCTTACAGTTTGTTATACATAACCTACTAAAAAAATATCCAGGTGTGGAGGATGAATGGTAAGTTCAAGGTAGTAAAAAAAAATAGTGAAGGGCTAGTGTAACAGTACAGTGGATGGTGTGTTTGTCTTTCACTTTGATTTGACTCCTGGCATTCCATATGGTCTCCAGAGGAATTCCTGAATGCAGAATCAAGAGTAAATCCTGAACACTGCCGGTGTGACCCCCATAACATCCCCCAAAATCCACTCCACCCATAAAAAAGAAAGAAAAGAAAAAATGTGAGAGAGTGAAAGTGAAGTCATTTAAGGAGAAAATGCTTACATGAACTGTAGTTTCATGTGGTATGGTTTCAGAGCAAAGCTGCAGTTAAAAGAACATGACCCATGTAATCAAAGGCAATTTAGAAATGACTCAAGGCCTTTAAATGTTTCTTTTGAATAAAAAAAAATCCACAGTTCCCAACAGAATTTATTTCTCCTCTCTAAGCCCCATCCAACTCTTTCTTTTATGTGCCTCATTCCAACCACTTCTGTTCTCCTTTTTCTCTAGACCCTTCACAACATCTAAAGGTTCAGACCCTCAATTTCTGAAGTCTTGCCTGGCAAACTTTCTTTAGGCTGGACTGGAGGTGGAGGCATCACCTTTGAGGGAAAGCTCGAACAGATAAGCAGCAATCTCCTGTACAAATAAAAGCTCAGGTAAGATGGGAAAATAAAAATAGAATATTTCTCCTCAACACATGTATTTGGGATTGGAGCAAACATTCTATTTTGAAAATTAGCCCATACTTCTTTAGTTGCTATGCAGAATACCTTATTTTCCTGATTCAGTGTAGAATTGTTCTAGAAAGCACACACAAAACAAATAAAACAATAATCTATTCTTGAGTTTCAAAATATATTATAAATAGTAACAATAGTAAACAATAAGGGTTTTATTGATTGTCACTTAAAAATAGTAGGTACTCAGGGGGGCCGGGCAGTGGCGCTGGAGGTAAGGTGCCTGCCTTGCCTGCACTAACCTAGGACGGACCACGGTTCGATCCCCTGGTTCCCCATATGGTCCCCCGTGCCTGCCAGGAGCGACTTCTGAGCGAATAGCCAGGAGTAACCCCTGAGCGTCACCGGGCGTGGCCCCAAAACAAACAAACAAACAAACAATAGTAGATACTCAAGTATGT
>PVKC010027968.1:0-15579 GCA_004027635.1 Crocidura indochinensis
CATGTTTAGAATTGTTGATTTGGAATCTGAGTAGATCACCTTCATCACAAATATAATTGGAACAAAAGTTTTGCTACAAGCATAGAAATAGCACTTTTTACTTTGATGACATTCAGCACATTACCTTGGAATTAAAATAATGTTTTATCAAATTTATTTTAAAAATCTTGTTTGACTAGTATATCATTTTTGAAATTGAACAACTTAGCTCCAAAGGCATTGTTTTTGCTTTCTAGAAACTCTAGCACTAAACTATAAACTATTTTATAAACTAGAATTTATAAATTCAGTCCAAGTAGCTGCTTTTGGCAGCAAGTAAAATTCCATGAGTATCAAGTTACTTCATCATTTTCAATACAAAGTTTTACTGATAATTCATCACTCGATAAATTGCTTTTGATTTTGTTGATTGATTTAATGACAAAGTGTAAATGTCATTTCACTCATTTTTGTCAACTAAAGGTTGACATAAATGACACACTCAGAAGCAGATATATATTTGTAATCACTCTTTGTAAACATCCAAAAATAAAAAAAGTTATAGCACTTTGTAAACATCAAAAAAAAATAAAACCTTATAGAACCTTCTCATCATAGGAGCACTATCAGTAGCAACTGACAAGCTTATCGGTGAATTTCTGTTACTTTAACAAACTCTTCAAGCATATAAAATATGTGTTCTCCTTTGTGTCAATTTACAACTTTTAGCAAATAATTATTTTAAGTAAAAATAATTAAATTATAAAAATAATTATTTTTCGAAAGTTATATTTCTTCCAGTACCATACTGTATTTTGCCTTGCTTTGTTTTGTTTTGGTCACAGCTGGCAATGTTCATGAGTTACTACTGGCTCTACACTCAGGATTCACTCCTGATAATACACAGGGGACCACAAAGTATGCCAGAGATAGAACCCAGATTTGTCTTGCACAGGCAAGAGCCCTACCCGCTGTATTACTACTGCTCTGCCCCCCCCCCCCACTATGCTGTCTTAATTACTATGAATTCTAATGAATTTCTATTGGCCAAGCAACTCAAATAAAAATAAATAAATGGGAATAAATCAAATTAAGAAGTTGCTATGCATCAAAAACATTGATGGCTAGAATAAAAAGATCCCAAAAGAAAAGGCGTCTGACAAAGAACTGAAATTCAAGATGTGCAAAGAACTAGCAAAACCTAAGAACAAAATATTCCAAACACCCTCAAAAAATAAAATAGGGATATAGATGTGGGGATGAACTAGGTACATGGATGGTAGAAAATATGCACTGGTGAAGGGTGGTGTACATTCTATGACTGAAACTCAATCATGAACAATTTTTAATAAAAGTAACCACAGTACTTAACTGAAGTAGATATAAATAATGAACATTTATGGATAGGTAAAATATAGGAGGATAGCTGAATAAATGCTTCCTCAATATATAGAGAGTCAATTGGTATATAAAAAGTTATTTCATCACTTATCAGAGAAATGCTAAGGAAAAATGAGATATCCCTTCAGGACTTCAAATTCTATATCAAAAGTATGTTTTCATTCCTATATTCATTGTAGCAGTATTCACAACAGCCAATAGAAACAAGCAATACAATTCACTATTCAGCTCTAAGAACTATGAAGTCATACAATTTTTTGTTACTTGTATGGAGCAAGAAGTTATCATGCTAAATTTTATCAAGAGAACATATTTGGAATATGAAGAAAACATAGTGAGGGAATAGCAAATGGTTTATAGCATCAGAGCCTCAAAATTAACCTTTAAAAATGAGTTTACATACAGAATAGGGTAGAGAGAGGGTGAGGAGGTGAAAGGACCCTAACACTCTGCTGGTGGATGTGGTGTTGCAATATTATATTCCTGGAGCTTTATTATATATTAGTTTTGGGGCCACACTTGGTGATGCTCAGGGATTACTCCTAGCTCTGCGCTCAAAAATCACTCCTGGCTTGGAGACTCTATGGGATGCCAGAGGAATCGAACCATAATCTTTACTAGGTTAGAGTGTACAAGGCAAACATCCTACCACTTGTGTCACCACTCTGGCCCCTATTCCTGGAGCTTTTTATTAATAGTGTTTTAAACTCTGGCACCTATATAAAAAAAATAAAGAAGTAAAAGAAATACTTTCCTCAGACTTTATTTCTACCTATTTTAATATCAAACATAATACTAGTTATCTATCTTATTTTTACATTTAAATTTCTATGGATTATTGATTGATTTACATTACAATGTTTAATATCCCAATGTATATATAAATTAATATCTCATAACTCAAAACATCACTGTGTAATAAATATTATAGAAAGTGCCTATACATATATGCAAGTTTATGCAAATCTATGATGTGTATATAGAAGTGTATATGTTTTATATATTATATGATGCTTCAGTTAGCATAATAGCTCTAATATCAGGGTTTTGATTTAACCACATCTAAAAGTGCTCAGGAACTACTCCTGTTTCTGTTGCTCAGGAAACACATCTAGCAATATTCTTTGGGAACTATATATGGTATTTGGGATTGAAGCTGAGTCAGTCGCATGCCACCATCATCTCTTGAATTGCTATGTCTATTGTTCCCAATCCTCAACGCCATTTTCTCTGGTCACTCTGATGTTTCTTGCAGAGTTTCATATTTACTTTTGTTTGTTTTATAATCATCTTGTTTGCTATTGTTCATTGCATAAAAATATTTTTCAATTTGTCTTCTCTTTCCTCACTTATTTCTATTTGTCATCCAAATATCACTGTTGCAGAAAAAAGCAAATTTTTAGTCTTTTTAATAGTTGCATTTTATGCCATTGAGAATATAAATCAAAATAACTCATTTAGTTCTTTTTGATGCGGAGCAAGAGTACAGTGGATAGGAAGCTTGCTTTGCACATAGATGACCTGGGTTTTACTCCTGGCACCCCATATGGTCCACTGAGTCACCAGAAATGGTCCCTGAGTACAGAGCCTCAGCACTGTGAGATATGGGCCAACAAAAAAATCCAAAGCAAAACAAAACCGTTATTTTTTTTTCTTGACTATTGTGAGCAATGTGGTCTTTCCAACTCAATACTGTTTTCCAGAAGCTGAAATAATTTAACATTCCCACCAAGAGGATAGGATAACTCCAACTCCATTCCCTTCACACGCTTGCCATAACTTGTTTCCAGTAATTTTATATTGCAAAATCTCACAGATATTAGATGATATCTCATTGTGTATTTATTTGTAATCTATTCATGATCAGTGATGATGAATGAATTTTTGTCTGTTGGCTAACTGTATATTTTCATAGGGAATATGTCTAGTCAGATATTATTTTTAAGCCACTGTTTATTTGATGTTGAGTCATAAAAGTTATGTGTTTGTGTTTTGTCCCCTTGTCAGATGCATGATTTACAACCCTCTTCTAGTCATGGGTTATCATTTTATTATTGTAGTGGCTCCTGTCATAGCATAGAAACCTTTTAATTTGACATGGTCCTATTTCTTTACTTTGTTTTTGTTTTCCTAGCTGTTAGAATCCAAACTTCAAATACAAAGAAGTCACTATCATGAATTACTTTGCCTGCTTTTATTTGTTGCATTTTATAATTTCAGGTTTTATGTTCCAGTCCTTAATCCATTGTGAACTTATTTTGTATATCATATGAAGCAATGATATAGCTTCATTTTTCTTTTGCATGTGGTTATCAGTCTTTGCCATTTCCATAATTTGAAGGTTTTTCTTTCCCCACTGTAACTGTTTAATTGCATAAATTGTTTATATAAGAAAGTCTATTATTTGGAGATTCTTGGTTTTATTCCACTGGAATTTATATATTTTTTATTCTCAGACCAGAATATTTTGGTTAAGAATCCCTTGTGAATTAATTTGGAGTTGGGGAGTATGGTACTCTGATTTTACTCTTTTTTTCTTAGAATTTCTTTAGCAATGCAGGTATCTCTTTTCCAACAAATTTTAGAATTTTTGTATTAATTTGAAACACGCCATTGTATTTTAAGAATACTTGAATTGTATTTTTAATGTTTTTTATTTATATAATTTCTGTATTTTATGGACCATTTTCAATGGCACTTTGGGCTACCTGAATATGACTGACATATCAAATTCAATGTCAAGTTTTTCCAGGGATTAAGCCTATATCAAAAGTTATAAAGTTTAACTATCTATGTACATGAAATCAGACATTAAGTTATATTTATGATTAATAAATCATAAGTTAAACCATAATTAGAAGATGAATGATTATGTCGTGAACTTCCAGATTAGGCTTCATAAAGCTCATGCAATTAAGTGCATGCAATTTCTTCTTAAAGTCTTTTTTTTTTTTTTTTTTTGGTGTTTTGGCCACACCCGGAGCACTCAGGGGTTCTTCCTAGCTCTACGCTCAGAAATCGCTCCTGGCAGGCTCAGGGGACCATATGGGATGCCAGGATTCGAACCACAGTCCTTCTGCATGCAAGGCAAACACCCTACCACCATGCTGTCTTTTTGGTCGCCTTATTAAATTCTTAAAGAATATGAATTCTTATGGTTGGTTTTGATAAATATAATCTTGCCAAATTAGATTAGTGATCTATAACTCTATTCTAAGTACAATTAATAGAAAGGTCTTTCTCTTTCTCTAAATATATATATATATATTTACATATGTAAATATATATATATATTTTATGTAGAATCATATATATGTAAATATATACATAAAATGACTACTTTTTCTATTTGCTTCTATTCATTTCTTAACCTAATTTCAATAACCCAATCTCATGTATACATATATATGTTTGTTTTAATTGGCCTGTTTATCGATATTGATCATTGTTTTTATAAACAAATGTTTAAGAATAATATGCAATGAGTTTATACTTGAATCTAAACAATAGCTCAAAACACACAAATAAAAGTAAAATATATGACAAAAAGTAGCAGAATGAAGTTAGAATATATTTACTAATAGAATCTATTCAGTATTCAATAACTCATGGCGCAGGGTGAAGAAACAAAATATTGGATGGAAGAAATACTTAGTTTCTTACTTCATAGAGACTATGAAGAAACCACTAAGGAACATTCTATTTCCAGCGAAAGGAACATGATATATGGTGGTAACGAGACAATGTGAAGTTTCCATGAACTACATGGAGTTTTTCAAGGCTAACTAAAATGCTGCACCAGGGATTTAAACTTCTAAATGAAGAGCCCTGAAATATATGAAAAGGATTCTAAATATATCTTGTAAGTACCTTGAAAGGATTGAATTATTTTATGCAAGGGAGCCACAAAATAAATTTGACTGGTGTTCAGTAATACTCCACTGAAAGCATGGATGATGAACGGGGTGCTTCATAGATTACAATAAGAGAAGCTTACCATGCTATGGACACCCAATACTATGATGATGATAAAATGAGGAAGAGTAATAGAATATAAAAACATTAACTATAGTAATAACTATGGTTAATAAAATTAACTCTTATAGTCTGTTATGTGGTATTTTAGTGTCATCTAACATAATTAGTTATTGCATTGCTATACTTATAACAAGCAAGGACAATGATCGCTTTTTTTATATTTTAGTTTACTAGTCCCCTGGTTCAAGCATTAAATATATTTTATGTATGTGTGTACATATATGTGAATATATATGTGTGTGTAGTTGTGTATTATTTTGAAGACATTCTTACCCATTTTGTTAAAAAGGGAATAGGTAATAGAATAAATGTGAGTTAGATATCACTAAGACCTGAATAAAAAATACTTTATATTATATTATTTCTGTTATTGAGAAGGAACAACTACAATACTTATGGAGTAACAGTAGAATACATATTATATAATAAAAAGACTAGATAAATATTTTTACTTCCATTATCCAAGTTATTTGTAGGTTTTCTATTATAAAGGTGATTTCCAATCTCTCAGAGTTTCTATAGTTAAAGTTTGAAATGCTGCAACTATGAATTTACTCAGGGAAATACAAAAACTTAAATATCATAAAATGTGATTTGTGAACATCTATTTTTCCAGCTCAAGAGATTGTAAATAGGATGAGGTAAAGACATCTAAGGCCCTACTTGTGAAAAATGAAACCTATAAAATTACCGTGTTTAATATTCTGTGAAGTAAAAACAAATAATTTTTCTAAACTCTAATACACAATAGGTATTTTTGCTTTTGTTATGTGCATGTGGTGTTAGAGCCATGTTTTTCCAAAAGAGAGGCATACTCCCCAGGCCAAATGGGTAGTAGTTAGATTTGTGCCAGACTCTGGCACAAATAAACAACTTGGAGAGTTTAAGGTCATTTGCTAAAAGAAGGCATATTTAAGAAAGAATTATTGAATGTTTGATTTTCTGAAAACAAAGCATTAAAAAAATAAATAAAGAATCCTCTGCATTAGAGCAACAGGAAAAAGAAGAGGAGAAAAAGATAAATGCATCCAATGTTAGTTGAAAGTCCCCAAATTCAACTTTGGAACCTAGGTAAATATGAACTTTGTAGCACTGCATCAGTAGTCCAACTGAGATTCTCTGAGAGAGAACTGTCAATGCTTGGAATCATCCCACCTCCCCACATACCTAGATTTATATACTATAAAAAAGGAACAAGAGATTTTATTTTTAAAAGTAACCCAAATAAATACCTCATTCATCTTAAATAATAAACTTAAAGAAAAATAAATTATTAACTGAAAATTTAAAATGTTTAGAAGAGGAGGTGAGGGTATGAATGAACAGGATGGAGCTCATATCAGACAAATTTGAATCCCCAAGATTGAACCCCAGCTGCATATGGGCCTCTAAACACAACCTAAGGCCCTTGAGAACACCAAAGGTAAGCCAGGAATCTCCATAACTCCATTTCCTAAGCATCCTGCCTGAAACAGTGGTACATCAAAGTAGGATAGCCAGGAGTGATCTCATAGCAACCAACACAAGTTGGTGACTTTTATTTATAAAAAAAAAAACTGGTGAAGATAATTAAATAATAGATAGAAAAGTGGAGACCTTCTATGTTAGTGGGCATAAAGAATAAAATTATAAATCTCAAATTATTTAGCCAAATTTATATCAAATTCTACAGATGATATCTCTTTATTCTGTAGAAACCATCCTTGAAAAGCAAGAATAATTTACTGTATATAAATTAGATACAATATAATTTAGTTGAATAAAAGAAGAATCATAATTTCAATATAAAGTATTTAAAATACATAACATTTATTTAACATCAAATTATAAGGTATAAAACTAAGGCATGCTAAAAACATACAAATTTGAAAGTTAACAAGATAGTCAATGGTGAATGACCTAAAGGGTTTCTTCTAAGATTAGAAATAATCAAAGATTACACTCCTACCTTATTCAAAGCAATGCTGGAAGTCATAACTAAAAAAGTTCAAGAGAAATTTTAGAGGCAAAATTATAAGGAAACAATTAATATGGTGTTATCTGTTTATTGTGCTGTAATCTTATACACTGAAAATACTAAATTGCACCAGAAATCATTTGAGGTAGTCAATAAATTTGTTAAAGTTGCAGAACATTACAAAACATAAATTTGAAGCTAGAGCGCTCATAAATGGATAAGGCACTTGCTTGCATTCAGTAAATCTTGTTTATCCAGCATCCCATATTGTTCCTTGAACACTGTTGATAGTGATTTCTAGGCATAATTGAACATGACTCAATCTTCCTCCAAATATAGAAATCCACAGTATTTACCCACTTTAACAATTTGATAAGTAGTTAACATTAATAAGTAAAAATTAAATGAATTGCAAATGCATAATTGCATGGAAAAAGAGATAATAAACTTTCACCAAAACGTCCATATCTGTACAACAAAAAAAATATCGACTTGATTCAATGAATCTGAGAAAGACAAACAAGCAAACAAACAAACAAAAAAAACTTACCGTGTATATGAGTTTAGAAACACTAAAAGAAAACACAAGGGAATTTTTTTGATGACATTAATGTGGACAAAATTTTTTCTGCTACAAAACCAAAAGGTCAGACAATAAAAACAAAAACCAGGGACCAGAGAAATAAAACACTGAGTAGGATGCTTTCCTTGTAGGCGTCAGACTTGTGTTTGATCTCTGGCACCCAATATGGAACCCAAAAGCCTGCCAGATGTGATCCCTGAGCACAGAATCTGCAGTATTACAGGTGCACAGCTGTATATGATGCAAGACAAAAATCAAAACAAAATAAAAGCAAACAAATGAGATCATAAGGCAAAAAAGATGTTTGTTGTTCATTGTTGTTCATTTCAGCAGGTTTAAAGTAACAAAGTATAGAAACTTAAATACATATACATGCATGCAGATAATATTGTCTTAGACAACAGGAAATATTGCCAGCTGTCAAAATGGAACCTAGAGAATATCACACTAAGTCAGTAATAAGGCCATGCAATTGTATGATTAAATGTATAAGTTTGGGGTTACCAGTGACTCGGAAGTAAAGTAATATGATATTAGTCAATGAATGAGATATTGTAATTGTACAAGATGAGTTAGTACATGGTACTTTTATGAACAATCTTTCATTAAATGCTTGAAATTGAGGACTGTGTTCTGAGAAGTTCTGAGAAGTTCCCACAGAGAACAGAGCAGCTAATTATCTTTATTGTGGCAATCATTTAATAATGTATACATATATCAAAACATAGTGTATCTGAAACATATAGAATTTGACAACTATTTCTCATTAAAATTGACATAAAAACCTATATTTTAACACAAGTAGAATATAAATGAGTTGTGCTCTTTCATAGAAATGCTACATCGTTCAAATAGGATAGTTTTATAATATTTCATGCATTTCTTCTTTAGAAACTAATTAATTCATTGCTCAAAATGTAAATTGACTAAATTTGGTTAAGAAACAGCCTAAGAATTATTTCTTTCCCAAATGTAGTTTTTTTTCCTTTCTGAAAACATAGTGGCCTGAAAGATTGTATTGAGTTAAGGGTCTGTCACCCCTGGTTAGATCCACATACCACAAATGGTCTCCTGAGCAAAGCCAGAGGTAACCCCCAAGTATAGGACAACTGTAAGCCCTGAGCACTTCTGAGTATAACCCAACCCCCAGATACCTCCAAGTAACACCAAGTATATATTACATGTAACTTTCTCTATACCTGTCAATACATATTATAAATATTACTCATTTGTATAAGAGAAACATCTAATTGTATATACATATCACACTTTACATTTGTTCTTATTTCTTATTTCTTAGGTTTTTTTTTTATCTCTGTTCATTCTTCTTCAACCTAAAAATGATCTTTTTTTCTCACTTAAAATTATAGTCTTGAATAATTTAGTTTGAATTTTTTTCCCAGTTGGCTCTTTAGTGCTCTGAGTTTCTTGGCCATACTAAATCTAATATTGGCTTAGCTTTAACATAAGCTCAAACAAAGCATATCCCCTTAAGGGAGTTGTTAACTATAAAGAGATACAGAAAGAAAACAAATATTTATTTCTGACCTACTGACAGTTTTGAAATATTTTAAATAAGCAAATGATAAAGAAGTATTTGGATTTCAATGAGTTAATTCTTTTGTTAGTACCATTCTTGACTTAAATATTGTAAACAATCATTCATAATTTTACTTGAGAGCATATGCTATGATCTTCATCATGTATTCCTTTACCTTTTATCAAATTATGGTCAGATATCAAGTATAACATACTACCTTTATCAGTGGGTGGCATTGTTAAAGATATCACTCATTACAATTTTTTAGACAATTTTTAAATTTAGATTTTGTGTCACATTCAGTGGTGTTCAGAGGTTACTCCTGGCTCTGCACTTAGAAATCTCTCCTGGCACGTTCAGGGGCCCAATATGGGATGCTGGGATTTGAACCATCATCTGTCCTGGATCAGCTGCATGCTAAGCAAACACCCTTCCGCTGTGCTATCACTCTGCTCAAATTTTCAGGTTCAGTGTAATAGTATTATATAAAGTTAATCATTTGAACCATTTCAGGGCCAAATACATTTGTATATAAATATCTGAAAAACATGAATTATCTGCAATAATATTGTCTCATTGCTTTGTAAAAAAGTAAAGGTTTTACCTTTGGTTCACTTGTAGGTACAAAAGAGTCAGTAATCGAAGTATTTTTGAAGTCTTCATTGTAAATAAAGCTGTAGCATTTTGAAGATGTAAAAGAGGTTGCTGACTTAATGTCTTCCATCAAAGTTTTGTATGGATCTGCTTGAGGTCTAGCCAGGCCTTTCAGTATAACATAAAAACCATCATTTCCAGATACTGAAACAAAACAAAACAAAACAAAACCCAAAATAGTATTTGTAGAGTTTATTTCGCAAGGTCTTCAATAAAGGCATGCATATAGTAAAAATAAAGAAATAAGTAAATAAAATATTTATTGTTCTTGTTTGGGATCTACACCCAACTGCTCACCAGGTTTAGTCCTACTTCTGTGCTCAAGAAAATTATTCCAGTTAGTGCTTCAAGAATCATATACAATGCTGATAATTGACCCAGGGTTGTTCAGAATGCAGAGCAAGCCCCTTATACCTGTACTGTCTTGCCACCCCAGATCTAGATATTTGGAGCATTTCTCTGATAGTTCTTAACAATCATTCCTTTAATGAAATTAACAAATTCCAGGAAATATATCTGGAAAATATTATACTTAAAAGATTAAAATATTAGGGAAAAAAACAAACTTGAATTTTTAGATATAATTAATTAAATTTTTAATTAATGCAAGTAGGTAATTCTTGTATTTTTCCCTCAAAATGCCATTTTTCTCATTTATGGTTTTTTGGCCATACTCTGTGGTGCTTGTAACCCCTGACTCTGTGTTCAGAATCATTCCTAGGGAGACCTTAAAGGATGCCACAGATCAAACCGATGTTGTTTTAGGTCAGTCGCATGCAAGGCAAATGCCCTACCACTCCGCTATCACTTCAACCCCACCACTTTTCTCATTTTATAGATCCATTATTATGCTAATTATTTTTAATTTATTTTGTTTCATCATGATGGTGTATGCGGAACTTAATAAAGGAGATAATTTGGAGAAGAAAATAACTCCTTATTGGAAATAGAAATGTTTCCCCAGTATTTCTTCTGTGCTATGTTAGGACAATACACAATATGTCATCTGCTCCATCAATTCCTAGTGTTCAATTTTGTGTATACAGAACTGGTAGATTTGTAATATTTAGCAAGTAAAATTAAATTAATTCTATATCAAACCTATATTTAGGAGCTGAGGACTAGTAGCACCAAGGGATACTCCCAGGTTATAGCTCATGAATAAGTCCAATCAATGCTGGTATTCATGAAATTTCAATAAACCAAACATGGGGCTCCTGTATGGAAAGTATAAACTTCAACCATATATGTTTTCTCCCTGGCCCTAAAATGTTTGTCTCTGGCCCTTTATGTTTTAAAATGCAGATTACTGAAATTGGATGATTTCTCTATTTTCCAAATTATTACATTACTTTATATGATTGAAACTGATTATTTCAAGGACATTAACTTTTTATAAAATGTTATTAACTTCCAATGAAAAGAAACTTAATATGCTGATTTCAGGGGTAATTTCATTTCCTTATATTCCTAAAACATGCAAATACTTATCCTTTCTTCTTATTAATGTATTAGTGATTTCTGTTGTTCATTGTACAAAGTACAAAATAGTGTACATAGAATGGTTTCAGTCTTCTGTAAAATAAGACTTGTGAACATTTGATGCGCAAGCATGAAATATGTAATTCCTTTCAATGTTGAATTGAAATGAGGTGAGTGTGCCCAGACAAGAGCAGGGATGTTCCAATTCACCCTGTGACTATGCATTTCATTTTGTCAAGGCTCCCCATCAAAACCCATAATAAGCACCACCATACTATAAAAATTTATAATGAGAAAGCAACACAGAATCTAATCACATTTAGTGAATGAAGATGGTCTTTATAAAGACCTAATAACATCAGCCACCCATATAGTCTCTCTGATCTGAACGTTAGACTCAACACTTGAAGGATATTCAAAGAGTTGAAAGAATCCGTGGAATGTATAGCCAACAAAATACAAAAGGATATGAGAGCAAAATGAGAAAACTTCAAAGAGAAATATTAGGACTTAAAGACTTAAAAGCAAAATTAAAAAGTCGATGGAAGCCTTAGCAGAAGAGTAATAGCTACTGAGTGTTGCATAACAGCCCTTGATGGGACTGACTGATGGAGAGACAGAGGATGAGGTCTTTCTCCTCCGGCTCGGACCACGCATCTGCCACCCTGTTCAGCCGGTAGTTCTAAGGTGAAAGCGACGGGTAGAAAGCTAACAAGCAGTCAGGCTTCAGAAGATATCAGCTTTATTCCGTGGATAAGGCTGAAGCCAAAAACCCAGAAAAAAAGCCCCTGCCTTGCACAGACCCTTGCTTTTATACATCCGAATCAGGTACCACCCTAGGGTGGGAGCAGAATGCCAGGGGTAGGGCACAATCATTGATCAGAGCAGGATCAGCAACATAATGATGTCATGGAAATGTTTACATACATAATACTGAGGACAGAATTAGAGCTTGAAGATGAGCTCCATAGCAACTCTTTTCCACAAAAGAAATTCTAAAAGAGTTTTAAAATAAACAAACAGTGGCTGGAGAGATAGCATAGTGGTATGACAAATGCCTTGCACACAGCTGATCCAGGACAGACAGTGGTTAGAATCCGTCATCCCATGTGATCCACTGTGCCTGCCAGGAGCAATTTCTGAGTGCAGAGCCAGGAGTATCCTCTGAGCACTGCCAAGTGTGACCAAAATAAAATAAATAAATAAAAATAAGATGAAAAAGACCCTCAGAATACATGAAGAAATTACATTAGTCCTTTGGAATAAATTCAACAGGAACAACATAGACATTATTGGGGTCTGAAAAGGCCAGAAGAGAAGTAAACCCATATACAGAAATAGTCAAAGACATCATTACTGAGTCTTTCCCAAAGCAAAACAATGTTTTCTGGATATCCAAAGATTACCATATAAAGGGTATCTAAATAAAAGCACTCAAGGACCCACTCCTGATGGGCACAGGGAACAATATAGGATGCTGGGGATTGGCTATACACAAATTAATTTCTCTACTCACAGTATTTTTTATCAGACCCAAACTACATTTTAGGATAACATTCAATAAGGATTAATTCATTCTAAAATATTCTATATAAGTATTTTATATGAAAAATTATACCACTGAGAATTAATTACATACAGAACAAATTGTAAATATTATGCCCAAGCTCTGAAATATGATTAGATCCTATTTCAGGAAAAGAATATAAGTAGGTTTAATTCAGTCCTGATGTTCTGTGGGGAATCCACATTTTGGTTGGCTAAAAAGCTTAAAGGTTATAAAAAAGAAAATATTATAGTATCTGGTGGTAGGACTAAAGATTATATTACCTTTAATAACACATAGAAGCAACTCCAGAACAGAATGTGTTTTTCCTGACCCAAAATAATATTAAGCATTTTTAAAAATAATTATTAAATACTTTTCTGTTCAATTAAAAAATAATCACAGAAATACATCCACTTTTTCGTTTTTGGATCACACCCTGAGTGCTCAGGATTTACTCCTAATTCTGTGCTCAAAAATTAGTCCTGGCAGGCTCAGGGGACCATATGGTATGTCTGGGATAGAATTAATATCAGCCATGTGCAAGGCAAATGTCCTAACCCACTGTGCTATTGTCCAGACTTCAAAGCATCTAGTCTTAAGAAATACAACTTCTTGGAGTAATCTGCACTATTTTCTGATTTTTAAAAAGCTTTCTGTTTCCAGGAAAATAATACATGGCCCGCGGGCCACATATTGTATTTGTTCCCGTTTTGTTTCTTCACATCAAAATAAGATGTATGCAGTGTGCATAGGAATTTGTTCGTAATTTTTGTTTTTACTATAGTCTGGCCCTCCAATGGTCTGAGGGACAGTGAACTGGACCACTGTTTGAAAAGTTTGAGGACCTCTGTGTGCTACAACCACTGTCTAAATGGTGTCTTTGACTGAAAATCACCAGAAGTGCCTCAAGAAGGCATTCTTGAGCACCACATGTGACAATAGATAGAGAGAAAAATCCCAAGTAGCCAACTTATTTTGCTCAAGGTTATTAATGAAAAGTCAGATAATCTTTCTTGGGGAAAATCAATACAAAAATAATTTGGGCTTGAGAAATTTTAGTCTAAAATAGAGATGAAAATCTTTTTTCTGCCATTGGCTTTGGCTATTGTTAATATTATTCATTGGGCATATGAAATGATCAACCTTAAAATAAGCCTGCTATGTTTGATGAAACATTTAATTAATTCACTATAGTTAAATGTGACGTCTACAACTTCTCTTGAGTGAGGTCTGTGATTTGATCTGAGGTGTCTAAAATGATCTAGCATTGCTACCTACAACTGTTTTTCTATGTTTGTGTGGTCAGTCTCAAAACTGCAATTATTTTAATATAATGGTTCATAGCAGCAAATGTTTCTGAACATAGGTACATATTTCAATAGAGACAATATTTCAAGGAGATACATTTATCATGGCGTATGTGCAGTTTATAGAAGCCAAGCAGTGGGAAATTGTTGTACCTGACTTTTAGCTCATCGTCATTTTGCAGCTGAATAATTTCATGCTCTAAGAAATCAGACAGGGATGTTTAAATCCATTTGTTTACTTTTCACATGCTTGAATCTTCCCCTAAATGCCTTAATTAGTTTTGCACGTTCACCAGTATATGCAAGTACCGTAGAAGATTTATGTCCTTCCAGAGTTGGAAAAATACACTGTGTTATTTATTTCGAGTTGCACTTTCTACACCCCTCATTTAACTTCTAATGATTTCAAGCAGGGAGTTGAGAAGCTGTTTGGGGACCTGCAGTCTGCCTGAAAGGTACTTGTATTGTCATCAGGAAACCTAGATCACACAGTCACTTGCTATCACTGAGTTCCTTAACAGGTTTTCTCTTCATCTCCATGAATTGTTCATCTTAATCCTGCAGTTCTAAACCCACTTAGCTTATTTATTTGTTTTCACAAATAAGCTACTGCATCGCACAGTAATATGAACGAGATCACTGAACTCATTCAGTAACTATTTCAAAACCTCATATGTCAAACCCTCTGCTTTCCACAAAGTTTATGCATGACACCATAAAATAAAATAAAATCCACTTAAAATTTCAAGAATTAGCGTTCGTTTTCTCCTTGATTAAAAAGAATCCCTAAAACAAGTCTTCACCTCTTGGAGTGTCATACACATTGCTTCCAGAGTCAGCAGCTCCTTTCACAAGTATAGTCTAGAGTGATCCCTCAAAAAAATAAATAAATAAACCAACAATAATTTGGACATTATATGTCATATCTGCTATCTTGTCATGTATTAGAAGGAAAACAATATAAAATCTCTAGAAGAAATCTTCACTGTCTTTGCAATATCCTGTGCTGTCAATAATCTTGTCAGAGGTCATTCTCTGAGACAAAATAACACACAATTTTAGTTTAGTACTAAAACTCCATAGCAGACA
>PVKC010027969.1:0-15594 GCA_004027635.1 Crocidura indochinensis
CGCTCCGGGCTTGGGGAGCCATATGGGACGCCGGGGGATTGAACCGTGGTCGGTCCTAGGCTAGCGTTGGCAAGGCACACACTAGGCTAGCACTGGCAAGGCAGATACCTTACCTCTAGCGCCACTGCGCCGGTCCCAAGGATGAAGCTTTCCAAAGTTACATCAGGAACATAGTGATCATCCTCTGTATTAAAGACAACTATTATGATTGGAAGTCCTTTTGGAGGTGTCTTACTGCAGAGCCTCTCTAATATCTTAGTGAGATCTCCACTCATTTTTGCCTTCTCTTTCTTTTCTCTCTGCAGCTGACAGCAGCTAGAATATCTTCATATCTGTGGATAACTATAAGCATTCATGTCATGGGTGATTAAAGATCATTGTATCCAGACAAGTTGTTATAGGACAATGCTGAGAGTGGGCAATTGCCTAAGATTATCTAGAGGGCCCTGTTATTAGACACTCTCACCAAGGGCATGTGGTTGCTGGCATTCCAAGAATCGATAGTACATTCCAAGAATGCCCCTCGTAGTCACCAGAGACAAGTTATCATCATTTCTCCTTTGCTGTCATTATAATTATCTCAATCATCTAATCTTTACTGTCAACAATTTCTTAGTGTCATTATATGCCATTATATGAAATGAGTTGAGCACCCTGACAATAAAAATAGGCATTTCTGGGGAGAAAGCCATCTGAGGAGCACAGAAAAACAAACAGAAAATCAGAAGCCAAATTAAGTTATACATTGGAATTGATTAAAAAAAAAACATTAAATTTGGGGGGGGCAAAGTAACCAAAATGCAGCTATTGGAGAGTATTATTACTGTATCTGGAAATGAAATGGCAATGATTAAAGATGGTAGTTAAAAAGAGACATGAAAAAATAGGGAATGTTTTTGACCCTAAAGTTTCCAGGTCTTTTATTCTCCTGGAAAAAAGGAGAAACTTCCTTTAAAAAAGCTGGTTTTGGGGTCGGGCGGTGGCGCTGGAGGTAAGGTGCCTGCGCTAACCTAGGACGGACCGCGGTTTGATCCCCTGGTTCCCCATATGGTCCCCTGTGCCTGCCAGGAGCGACTTCTGAGCGAATAGCCAGGAGTAACCCCTGAGCATCACCGGGTGTGGCCCAAAAACCAAAAAAAAAAATAGAAAAAAAATTAAAAAGCTGGTTTTAACAATGGCCTGCGTCTGGCCATCAACTCCAAAGATTAAAGTAGAAACCGTCCTCCTCAAGAGATATTTTGATTAGAAGAATATTGTGCCTATGATGTCACTGCAGAACAAGCTCTCAAAAACCATGATTGAGTCTTCATTGTCTCTTATCCTTGAAAATAGAGTTATGCCGCTTTTCTGACTTGTTCTAAGAAGAGGAATGTGGCAGAATCATGAGCCTTCTAGCTTTAACCTCCAGCACTCCAAAGTGTGCCCTTGCATACATCTTGCATATTACCTTACACATTACACTTTTGGCCTTCATTCTTTCTTTCTTTCTTCACGCAGGAATAAATGCTATCTTTGAAGAAACAGATGTTGCTGAGAAATAGTAACCTGCTGGATTTACAGATGATCAAGTCCATGAGGTTTATGATTACCACTCTGGCCTTTGGCTTGACCAATAGATTCATAGAGTCTGTAGCTCCTGATATCACTTTCCCTATATTTAAACCATAGGGACATTTATATTCAGGAAAGGCCAACTTTCCACTTTTCATAAAGAATTTTGGTTGAAAATGGCCTTATAAATCTGAGAAGGACCCTTACATTTTTTTCAGATAAACAAACAGGTTCAGAAAATTAATTGAACTGGATAAGGCCACACCTTTGGTAAGTTTATATTAGTGTCCAGGTCATTCCATTCTTCTTTTAATAACAGGAATGGAAGGGAGGTCAGCTCTTAGGACAAATTAAGAGTACTGGCAAATGTTTTCGTTATATTCTCCATAAAAATAATTTATTATTTTGTTTGTTTGATTTTGGGCCACACCTGGTGATACTCAGAGGTTACTCCTGGCTATGCGCTCAGAAATTGCTCCTGTCTTGGGGGACCATATGGGACACAGGGGGTATGAAACGCGATCTGTCCGAGGTTAGCGTGTGAAAGGCAAATCCCTTGCCGCTTGCACCACTGCTCCGGCCCCAATATAATGTTTTTTATTTAAGTACCATGGTTACAAACATGTTTAAAATTGGGTTTCAGCCATAAAAATGCACACATCCCTTCATCAAATCAACTTTCCCACCATTTTCCCCCTTTTCCCTCCTCCCCTATCATTTTGTCTGTCTTCAAGACAGGTGCTGTATTTCTTTCTCTATCATTGTCATGGTAGTTGTTAGTGTAGTTATTTCTCTAACTGAATTCACTGCTCTTTGTGATATGTTTTATATCATGGTCTGATACTTCTAGTCTTCATCTCTATTGTCTCTGTGTATTATTATTATTATACTGTCTTTTATTTTTCTCAAATCCCACAAATGATTGAGGCTATTCTGTTTATTTCTCTCCCTTTGACTTATTTCATGCAACATAATAGTCTATATTCATCCATGTATAAGCAAATTTCATGACTTCATTTTTCTAACAGCTGCATAGTATTTCATTGTGTAGATGTACCACAGTTTCTTTAGCAAATTGTCTGTTGTCGTGCATCTGGTTTGTTTCCAGATTCTGGCTATTGTAAATTGTGCTGCAATGAATCTAGGCATGCAGAAGGCATTTTTTTGTATTGTGTTTTTGTGTTTCTAGGGTATATCTCTAGGAGTGGTATAGCCGGATCATATGGGAGCTCAATTTCCAGTTCTCTGAGGAATCTCCATATTGTTTTCCATAAAATTTGGACTAGACGGCATTTCCACCAGCAAGGAATTCGAGTTGCTTTCTCTCCACATTCACACCAGCAGTGGTTGTTCTTGTTCTTTTTTTTTTTTGGTTTTGGTTTTTGGGCCACACCCGGTGACGCTCAGGGGTTACTCCTGGCTACGCGCTCAGAAGTCGCTCCTGGCTTGGGGGACCATATGGGAACTGGGGGATCAAACTGTGGTCCGTCCTAGGTTAGTGCAGGCAAGGCAGGCACCTTACCTCCAGCGCCACCGCTGTTCTTGTTCTTTGTGATGTGTGCCAATCTCTGTGGCATGAGATGACATCTCAATGTTGTTTTCATTTGCGTCTCCCTGATAATTAGTGATATGGAACACTTTTCACAGTTGTAGGATGTTTTATATTTTCCCTAGGCTTAAATATCTAAGAGAAACAGATAGATCCTCATGGCCTCATGGCCTAAAAGACAGATCTAACGTTTTGGGAAAGTCACAGTGGCAAATATTTCTTCTTCTTTATGGATATGGATTGAACTGGAAAAAGAATACTAATTGCATCTGCCCTACCTTTGCCCCATCAATTCTTTCTTGTACTGTCTGGGCAAAAGGGTCTACTATGTTCTAGGAATTGTGCTCTGTGCTGTACTAGACAAAGATAAATATATCTCTGAGCATAAGAGTTGTACATCAAAGAGAGGCATGGAGTCATGCAAAACAAGTGTGTGGACAACTAGGGACCTCAGACATAATGCAGATCCAGCTTTGAGTTCCAGATCACTGACAAGACATACAACCAGCTCCCTGACCTTAACTTATTTCAGAAGTGGGGCAGTCAAGTGCAACATTTGGGACCATGAATTTAGCATCTCTTCTTTTCATTTGATTTTTTTTTAATTTCTCCTTCTTAGCACCTCAAAGTCAGAGAGAGCCATTGAGTCCAACTATCATAATTACATGGATGAATACACTGGATGTGGGTAGCTGAGGTACTAAATGAACATCCCACAGTCAGGGTGAGGTCACGGTGGTAATGCCCTTCTTCCCCTAGTGTGCAGCTGAACATCAGCTGAGTTGCTTCTCTTCTAGTCCTTCCCAAGTCAATAGAGCAGAGCTGGTTTTGTTAAGAAACTGCTAAATGTGGACTCACTGAATTATTTATATTTAGGGTCATAAATAATTTATTAGAAGTTAATATCAGATTTTAAAATGCATCATAACCCTAGGGGTGATTAGTCACTGTTATGGGCTGCCCAAGATAACAGATTACCTGGCTCTGGTGTCCTTGACTAGCTCCAGTCCTTGGGATGGCTCCCCTATGGTGTTGTGCCTATCAGCGTGATATAAATAGCAGGTGCCTGGGTGAGGAAATAGGACTTCAGAGCCAAGTAAACTTCCAGCCACTAACTCTTGACACCAGCCTGGAAAATGTGTTTGAGGCCTCTAAGATGCCTTCCAGGTGACAGGGCAGACAGCAATCACTTGATACTCTGATCAAATGTCTTATGATTGCACTGCCTGGATCCTTAGACCATCACATTTCTCTTTGCCTCAACACTTAAGAGACACTATCCAGAAGGCATCACTCGAGCTTGATAATTTGCAGAATAAGCATTCTCTTTTGTCCTTTTTTTGGATCACCATATCACAGCTATGAAAAGACAATCACAGAATGGGCAAACTGTTATTTGAAAATCATCCACTGCATTTCATAAGAAGAAAATTTGGAAGATTGTCCCAGGACTTTTAGTGATAAGGAATGGAAGATACTGGCTCAAGAGATGATAAATGTTTTCTAGTTTTTTTTTTTTATTTGGTTTGAATTAGGAGAAAGATATTAGAACAAGAGGTGATTACTAACTATTCATATTGTGAAAATATGCCAAGAGGATGGAAGACACTTCTCTTAAAGATCCCTAATAGAGTAATTCTGTATCTATGCCAGAGGTAAAGTGAGGTAGAAAGTCACAACAATTTGACTGGGAGTCAGAGATTTTTGCAAGTCTCAGTAGCCTAGACAAAACAAAGTACATGAAGTCTTTATTTCACTTTGTCTTTATACTCCAAGTCTATCATGATCATCCACTTGTTTTTTATAATTTTTATTTTGACCCAAGTGGATTACAGATCATTCACAATAGTATTTTAGGTGACATTGAATCAGGAGCATTCCCACCACCAATGTTGTCATCCTCCACTCCTGTTCCCAACATGCATCCCATATCGCCCCTCCTTGGCCCCATGGGATGCTAGTATAAGTGGTCCCTTCTGTGTCTAGCTTGTTGTAGATTGTGTATCAATTCTGTTGTAGTTGGATTTGGTGTTTACGTCTGATCATTTTTTATTTCTACTCAATGTTTATACGCCTGTTTGGTCTTGCTGCCCTCCATTATTTCCCCCTCTATTTGTGAGGCAGAACAAGATGGTTCAAGTAATGTGGTTCTGTTTGAAGGAAAGAAAAAATAAAAGAAATAAAAAGAAAAAAATGGAGGGACAAGAATTCCAATAAGCAAAAAACGGAAGAGTCCTTCTAGAGACTATAAAAATAAGTTGAAGAAAAGAAAGGAAAACATAAAAATAATACAAAAAAATCAACCCCCCCAAAAAACCCCACTTTTTAAGGATTATTTTAAACATTATATATAATTATTGTAATGCTAAGATTCATTTCTGCTGTTTATTTTTCTTTTATGTTTTATTTATTTGTTATTTATTTATTTTTACTTCTTATTCCAAAGAACAAGTGCAGGAATATTCTCCTCTGGAAAGGGAGTAGCCCTTGAATGGAGTCTACTAGAGGCCTTAACACTGTGGAGCTCCTGGCGGTATTTCATTCTGTCTTAGAACAAGAGACAAGACTTAAACTCCTACTAAAGTCTGAGCTCCTACTGCCTGACTATGTGGAGAGAAGTTTCCACACTGGTAAGGAGGTATTCTGCCCTAAAGGCAGAATGTTTTCTCCACTCAGCTATCCTGCTAAATGATGCCCTTGAGCCCTGACAAAGCTCAGTGAACTAGCTTTCTCCAGGGGCAACCTCTGTGACACTCACTCATAACAATGGCATGAATGCTATAATATTATTAGAAGGGATACTGACAAGCTAATGCAGATGCTCATTTTGGAAAGGAGAGAGAAAATAAAAAAGACCCAGAAGAAAATGAGGTGGTATGCAGGGAGTCATAACTGTTGGGCCCTTATAATAGATAAGTGCCAAACCAATGAATTCCTATGGAGCCATCTTCCACACTTAGACTGCAAAAGACTCTAGTGAGATACTCTCTTTTTTTTCATTAGCATTAAGGCGGGAATAGCCCAAAATAAAACATGGTCATAAGCATGCATTTCACAGGCCTACAATATCTGATATTTGAGTCCCTGTTTGTTCTACACCATTAGAGCCCCTTACCAGGAGGACAGTTGTGAGTCTAGAATCAGACAGTCTAATATCACCCTGTTTGGATAATATACCTATTACTATTGTCCAAAGTGTTTTGGACCGAATGAGTCTAGGATACCCTCAAAAGAACTGATTCCTTTCCTAGAGCCTGCTGCTTCTGTGTTTTATCAAGTAGTCTGTTCTCTGGAGAAAAGGAGCTTTGGTTCAAGCTCAGCATCTTTTCAGACTGAAGCTCAGGGGGAAAAAAAAAACTGCTCTCTGCAGAAGGCACCAAAAACAAAACAAAAGGAGAGATAAGTAGCCTCAAAGGAACCATTTGATTCTTTCTCAGGTGTGGGCAATTCAGTGGATTTGAGGAGGTACCCCCTGTGTTGTTGGGTCAGTGTTGCTGGAGTAATGAGGTGTGGAATCGTTAGTGCAGAGCAGAGAAGCAGAAACCAAGAATACACAGAAGAGGCAGCTGGATAAAGTATTGTTGAAAGAGTCAGCAGCCTTGAGAGAAGCAAGGATATACCTCTTCTGGGTTTCATCTCTGTGAGCTTGTCACTTCAGACCTTCCCGAGGAGCCTCTCTCCTTGTGAACGTTTGCAGTGATCTCCCTGTCCCTTTTATTCTCCACAGGAGGTGAAAATTCTGCTTTTTCTTGGAAACTCAGACACTTCTTTTGGAACCAGACAAAGCCAAAATCATAGTTTAAACAAAGTCACAGAAGTTACATTTGAGCATGATGATGAAGCCTGTGGTCATGAGTATAGAGAAGCTGGATTTGATGGCAACAAGGTCCAAAAGGAAGGAAGGATAATCTAGAACAAAACTCTCAAAATACGTGTGGTCATGGCCTGCTTTTCCTTTTCTCCAATCCACAAAACAACTAATTTTTATGAGCTGGGGAAATATCTAACTAGTTGGAGCATATGCTTTGTATGCAGGAACCCAGGATTCTATCGCCAGCTCCACATGGTCCCTCAAACAGAGCCAGAACTGACCTGTGAAGACACTAATAATTGTTTTTGAGTCCCGCTGTTTGGTTTACATTTTTTTCCCTCAAAATCCAAACCCTCTAACTTGATTTTCCCATTCATTAAGTGCAGTAAATTTTGTGACAATGTCAAATTGCTGTAGACACTTCTAGGCTCTTGTTTGAGCACAGATTATGTACTGCAGGTCTAGGGCAGGGCTTCTTTTTTTTTTTTTTTTTTTTGGTTTTGGGTCACACCTGGCAGTGCTCAAGGATTACTCCTGGCTCCATGCTCAGAAATTGCTCCTGGCAGGCACGGGGGACCATATGAGGCAGTGGGATTCGAACCGATGACCTTTTGCATGAAAGGCAAACGCCTTACCTCCATGCTATCTCCCGGGCCCCAAGGGCTTCTTAAACTCATTCCTACTCACCACTATTTCTCACTTGAGAAATGCATCTTGGGTGAGCATTGCCAGAACACCTTGAATTTATTATGCATTTGCTTTTAAATTAATTTTCAGACATTGCATGCTCAGAAACCTTTAACTATTGCCAATTTTTTCTTAATCATCTAAATTTAGCTCTGCCCCCCCCCCATGGGGGTAGTAACATACAGTTTAAGAAGTAAGGGCCTAGGGGATTGCCACAGTGGGCTAAAGGATCAGCAAAATGCCAATGATCGAATAGATTATTTACAGTATTGATCCTAATTGGGATGGCATTGGTCCCTATCCTTGCCAGAGATAAAAAATAGTACTAGTCTTGCCATCTGCATATGATCTTCTGAAAGAAAAACCTAGTTGAGACTTCAAGATTAGAGAAAAAATTCAATATACCCACAGTCCCCTTGTAGGCCAAAGCCATGAAGTTCTCAAACCCAGACTGGGAAGAAAGACAAAGGCATTAGAGAGGGACATGGGGCCCAGAGGGACACAGAGATAATATAGCTTTTGATAAACTGCAATGCCTTAAGATTTGTCAGCTCTGACAGAACCGTCACTATCCACTTAATTCTATTTTAATTTCTCTCTACACATTTGGTTTTCAAAGATTCTAAAAAGTAATTATTTCCACTATCAATTAACTAGGGTGAATAATCCCCAACTTATAATAAACAGCTTAAGGAGGTCCGTCTCATCCTTGCTCAAACACTGGTATCTTCTAGGAGCTCCTGGCTACATCTGAATCCCTGGGGACCAGGAGGTTCTGGAAGATAGCCAGGACATCTGGTGGCAGAAGGAAGCAGACACTTACTTTCCTGTGTCTAAGGCTAGTGAAAGAGGGAAGAAAACTCAAAATTAAATTGGCCAATTTGGTACAGAAACGTAATCAAATATACTTTGTTCATTATTTGACATCCAATTAAAACTATCTATAGTTAGGTAAAAGAAATATCCCCTCTCCTTTTTGAATATCTTTTGGAGGAGAGCCAGCTTACAATGGAAATTTTAAAAAGGAATTCACATTCAGGGCACATCCTTAATAAAAGATATTAATATGAAGACCAAACACTAGAAGTATCTTCCAGCTAGCATGGCAGAGATTACCTCTAAGGGACTCAGTTAAGAATTAGAAGTCAGAGGCAAAGCTGAAATGGAGTTTCAGCTCAATTATATTTCTAGGTGTGTAACCTCACAATTTCAGCTCCATTATTAGTTAGCTATTATCGATCAATTTTCTGTTCCATTTATCATTACTAATTGCATGACTCCACAATCACAAGTATGGCTGTTATTGTAAATATGTCTTTTAAAGACTAACTTTAATAAGGGCCAGTATGCTAAAGGATTGCTAGGTTGTAAATTTAAGGAGTTAAATTTAGATTATCTAAAACTTACTTGGCATGAAACATAATGCATGTTTTTGCTTGTTTTATGTTTTTCTGGGTTCTATCCTTGGCATCAAATGATACCCCCATATCACCAGATATTATCCTGGTGTCCCCAGAGCACTAGCCTGATATCTTTTAAATATCGGAGCAAGTGACAAATGAGAATGAATGTGGACCTAGACAACCATGTACATAAGTTTGTCACAAAATTATCTTCCAGTACTTATTATACCCTCTGAGCAGGGATTAGAAAGGGGAAGTACAGATAGTGTTAGGGGAAAGAACCAGTTAAGTAACAGCTTGAACCTCAACTCATAGGGTAGGTTTTGCTTTCAAAGCTTTGATGCCCTACACACTACCCATCTGATCATTTCTGCAGTCATCTAATGTCAGGGAAGGGACTATGGCATTATTCCCAGGTGAGGAGAGATTCAGGTAACTGCACCATGCATAGCTACTCAATGTGGAGTCTGACTCCCAGCATACTTCAGGTTTTCATGTGTAGTGCATCTATCATGCAAGTTAAAAAGTCTTAGTTAAAAGCTAAACCCCCCGCCCAGGGGTTCAGCACAGATCCAAGGGTGGAGTTTTGCTTCTGGTCTCCATAACACAGTGAAGGACAAGACAACAGTTGTTTGGGAGCTTGTTTGGCACTTGACTCAACTTCATCATTATTAACTATTTTCTTTGTTTTGTTTCCTCATCAGAAAGAAGATTGATGGAAGGATTAAGTCAATTTTATCTCAGTGAACATTTAGAATATTGTGTGACACATAGAGATATATAAATAATGGGTGTTATTTTTCTTATTTTGTGCTGTGAAGATGTCAGTCTTTCATGAGACCTACAATTTGGGGGAAAGAGAGTTAGGTTCTCACCCTGTGGAACTCAAGGGATATTCCAGGTAACCATATGAGATTTCAGGGATAGAACAGGGGTTTTGCCACATGCAATTGTAAGCACCTTAAGCCATTGCACTATCTTTCTGAATTTTTTAATTAAAAATTTTTAATTTTGATTTTTTAAATTTCTATTAAGTCCCCAAATATAAGTTACTTTGGCATCTAAAAATTTATGTAAAGTCTTTCTTCTGTTCTTTAATGTAGAGCTTTTACAGAATTTTATATGTCCCAGTGTTACCATCTCTAAAATTACCGATTTAATGAAGTTGAAGTAGAAACTACACTGTCCCAGTTTTGGCATAGTCTGAAGATTTTAGGCTCATCTGAAAACTTAATCTGTCATGGTGAAGAGGGCACAGCCTCTTTGAAAAGTTTCAATTTGTACAAACAATAACATTCAAGAGGTACATCTAATGGGTAAGGAAAAGTCAAAGAGGGTAGGATTCCACCTGGTGGAAAGTCTCGGTGCAAGAAGAGTGGGAAAAGTTTCCAAGAAATTTTTTTTAGGTAGAGAAACTAACATAGGCAGAAATATAAAAATGGAAAAATGCCAGAAGATATCTAATCAGATTGATGTATAAGGTATAATAGGGATGACTTGGGGGGATAAAGTAGATCAGGGCTTTGTCATAAAAGACCTTAGATGCAAGGGTGAGTAATTCATTCTTAATTTGTTGGCCAGTGGGGAGTCATTGAGAGTTTGGTAAAGCAACGTCTCATCACAGCTGTGCTTGAGGAAGAGCAATTATTCTCATAAGATGACTCAGAAGGGAGAGAATGGGAAGTGGGAAAACTGGAGAGGAGGTTGCCAGAATGCTTCAAATGAGGATTAATGTGGGTTTAAACAAGGGAGACTATGGAGACACAAGGTAATGGCAGAATCTAGGAGTTGTGATGATTGATTATTATGGGAAAAAGAACAATCAAAGATGAGAGCCAAGGTTATCAACCTAGGGGAATTGAAGACTGATGAAGCAATTAACCAAAATAGTAAACCAAATGGAGGAACACTTTGGGGAGATAGTAAATTAGGGTTGAGATGCTAGATTGACAGGAAGGCATTAAGAAGGTAGAGAAGGAAACCAGGCAAAATATCTCATTGGTCCTATGGCAATATTCATTCTTCCCATATCTGTAGCCTGTAATTCTGCACTCAACAGAATAGATGCTCAGTATGGTTGTCCAGAGGTATAGTCCTGAGTATGATAATTAAAACCTAAGGGGAGGCTTAGCACCATAAGAGGAAAGTTTGGGAGCAGATCTACAAGGCACCTGGCAAGGGTAAATGCTTCGGAATGAGACATCTAGTGATGTGAGTCAGAGAGGAGAAAAGAGAAGAGCCATAGCGAAGATGAGGAAGAGAATGAGGATGAGGAGTAGCAAATAGAATAGTTCAAAGATGTAAAATGTTTAAAATTTAAGAAAATACAGTTTTACTCTCTTAGCTGCCATATATACCACATTTAATCTCCCAGCTGCCATATGTACCACAATGTGGGAAACAGAAAGTTGCCTTACACTTTGGAAGCTGGAAATTCAAATTCAAGGCTCCTTCTAAAGTCTGTGGGGGGTTTCTCCATTGCCTTTTTCTCATTTCTGGTAGCTGAAGGACTTCTTTGATTTATCTGAGCCTAAATATAATATCTGCCTCTGACTACATAGGAGAAAGATGGTTGATTATCAATTTCTCTTATACAACCCTAGTCATATTGTATTAAGAGACACCAATAAGACCTTACCTAAACAATTACATTTGCAAATTTTATCCCATCTGAGGTACTGAGATTAGGATGTTAACTGATCTTTTGTTCATGGAAATGTACAAGGGAATATATTTTGACAGACTTTGTCCCACTCCAGATCCATTTCCTGTATCTTTATTGACTTCTAGCTCTGTCTTTCTAATCAAATAACTATAAGAAGGTTTACAGTATATAACTGAAGTTGTTCAGGATACTCTGCAGAGGTTAAGAGGGCAAAGAAGATGAGGGCCAGTTATGATCATGGTATGCATGCTGCATTGCTGGGTTAAAATATTGTTTTCTAATTAAATAAGATCAGGCCTTCTCATCAGCTGCTGTAGACATAAGGGGAAAGGGAATGAAAGATAGTTGTCAAATATCAAAAAATGGGGTCATGCTTCTCAATGCACATTCCTCTCTTCTAATGATAACCTCTTCATGATAAGAGAAAACCAAGCTCTTAATAAGTGATTGATATGCGCCTTTAACATTCTACCCCAGTGCCTTACTTCTTCCTAGCAATTTCTGTCTCCTTGTAATTTTCTCACATTCAAATCTATCTTGCCTGCTCCTAGACACATCCTGTTCAATTAATGCAACATCAGCAAGACATTCCATCTCCTGACCTCACTTTGGAGAAGAAATTACTTGAGAAGATTCTTATGGTTAAGAATAAGGTGTCAGTAATTAGAAGAAAGGAAGAAAATTTTAATTTTTGTGGGTGGGTGGGAGTTTGGGCCACACCTATGGATGCTCAGGGTCTACTCCCTGACCTAGTCTAACTTACTTGGCTAGTGACTTGGGCTAGTTATTTGACCTAGGCTATGACATCAGAGATTAAATCAGGGTAGGTATGTGTAGGACAAGTGCCTTTACCTCCTATACTGTCTGGTCAATTTTTACTTTTTGAGGATTAAAAACATGTAAAACGGGAAAGTATAAAAAAATATAGAAACACATAGGACAAAGTCAATAACCCTACAAATTCAGACAGAATTAGGCATATCCTCTCATTCTAATTGCTCTGGGTGATCAAATGTTTCTACTGTTCTGAAAGAACTGTGCTTCCTCCTGGGCCTCTCTGTCTTGTATTTTCATGATGAGTCCTGAAAAAAGATGGTGGAGTTCATAATGGTGAGTGTTAAATCCCAACCACTCATCAGATCTCTCATCCTTGTGATTTCAATTTGGTTTCTTGTCTAAAAGGAGTTGATTGATGGTCAGGCTTTTTTTGTTCCTGACAGAAACAAGCTCACAAAACTCTCTCCTATTGAGGGCTTTAATTGGCCTACTCTTTTGTGTATATGTGTTAAGACATTTTTCTGCCTCCTTTGTAAATACATTTTTCCCCTCTAGAGTAGAGAGATGGCCTAAAGCTTTAGAATAAATTTTACATTCAGAAAGGGAAAGAAAATTATTTTGTAAGAATCTTTTCTCTGTTAGCTTGTGACACAAAGGAAAATTCTCCTTAGTCTGAGCATTGTACCAAACAAAAACTGGCTGCTTCGCCAAATGAAGAAGAAATAAGATGAAAGAAGTGATCAATTGGGTGGGGAAGCTACAGTCATTAAGTCCCTAGCTGATTTTATCCTTAAAGACTTTATTTTTCTTATACTTGTTTTTTTTTCCTGTATTCTTTTCTACTTCTCTGGGGTTTATTCTTTCTTTCATATGCCTTTTAGTAGTTTCATTATTTTTATGCCCAGAGTATCTAAGTTAAATTTGCTGTCTTCAAATCTAATGATGGTTCAGAGAAGGAGGGTTAGGAAATAATTCCTCCATTTGGTGCACATGAACACACACATATTTAATATCTGACTCTCTGAAAATAGCTCTGTGGGCATCAGGAGATAGTCACAGGATAACAGGCACCAGAAAAAAAAGATCTTAGAAGTTAGAGGCAAGGCAAATTTTGTATTAATATCCTATTGGAGATGGAGATTTAACCATACACACCAGGAAATAAGAATCCTTGACACCTATTCACGTGAATTATTATGCCCTCAGAGTGAGGTCACCAAGAAATATTAGTGATAATGGTTATCACAAGAGATCCAGGATAATGGTTATCCATGCAGTGACAATTTATGACAACTTGGGGTTGTTCTAGGATCCAAGGTTGAACCTGAGATAGTTGGAAAGTTACATGACCTTGTTAGTCTCTCTCAAACAATAATAGAGAAAATAGAGCTAGATACAAAGCTAGGGAATGCCAAGTAATGATTCTAAAATCTATCAATCAGACCTGTGTGTAATTTTCCCTAGGGAGGAACAGAAAAAGGAGTTGCTATAAGTCACCTCAAATACCTTCTCAATGAAAACCAGAAAAGTTTTTGAAGAATTGATATGAAGGCTTTTGGTCATTTTATCCCCTCTTCCTCAGTTAAACTCTAAATTAGGCTTTATATACGGTGTAACTTAAATTCTCATGTATTAATGTAATATTTCATTGCTTCTAAACCCATCCCTATGACTCCTATGCTTTTTGTTGTTGTTGTTGTTGTTATTGTTGTTGTTGTTGGACATTCCATGTCCTTTTTTTCCCTCTAAAAACAGGTGTCTATATTCTGCACTTATATCTGTGGCTTTTAGAACTGAGTTATTTTTTGGTTTGGGCTATATCCAGTAAGTACTCAGGGCTTACTTCTGGATATGTGTGCTCAGGGATCACTTTTGGCAGTGATGGGGACCATACATAGTTCTGGAGATCAAACCTGGGTTGATCACATACAAAGCAAGTGTCCTGCTCACTCTACTAGCTCGATGACTACACTAAGACTGACTTTTACTATGTCACATTCACTACTGGTCACACGCACATTCTGTTTCTCTCTCTGTTTTTCTCTCTAACACACAATCTGCATGGCAGGCTGTAGTGTTGTCTTGGTGTTCCAAAGCTTTATCTCCACTGCTTATAGATCAGTTAGTTGTCTCAGGGTTATGCTGTGTTAACAAAAAACATCAACATCTTGAAGGCTTTTAACAATTAATGCATATTTTTCACTTCCACGTGTGACTTCTTATTTTTTTTCAAAACATGTGAAGCAGAATGAAGAAACCAGGATGAGTCTTTGAGCAATAGGGAGATCACAACAAAGGACCTATGCAATGACTCTTAAATCTTTTGCTAGAGAGTAGCATGTTAGGGATCTGTAGCTGTAGCACAGTCAGTCGAGTATTTTCCTTGCATGTGGCTGATTCAGCTTCAATCCCTGGCACCCCATAAGGTCTCTCAAGCCCACCAGGAATAACTCCTGAGCATAGAGCCAGGAGTAATCTCTAAATACTGCTGGGTATGGCCCAAAAATCCAAAATTTAAAAAAGTAGCACATGACTTGTATTTGTTCACATTCCATTGACTAAGGACAACCTGACCTTACAAAATATAATACATTACCCTACTTAGTAAGTCGTGTCTATGTGCCAGGAATATCTTATCCAATTAACCTGACTTAAACAATGTTTTCAAGGCCATAAAACTCCTAAAAGAGAGAAGTAGGATTTGCTCTCAAGGAGACCTAGTGTATGTCTACCTATCATTTATAGTTTAGTAACATGGTTATATTATTATTATTATTATTATTATTATTATTATTTTGGTTTTGGGGCCACACCTAGTGATGCTCAGGGTCTGAGCTATGCACTTAGAAATAGCTCCTGGCTTGAGGGACCATATGGGACACCAGGGGATTGAACTGTGGTCTGTCCTAGGTTAGCATGTGCAAGTAGATGCCCTACTGCTTGTGCCACAACTCTGGCCCCTATAATATTATTATTGATTTTTAATATAATATTAAAATATAATATTATTATTGATTTTATTTATTGATGTATAATTATATTGCTTTCCTACCAAAACACTCATACCCTTCCACAACTGAAACTTAATATTATAGCTTAGGTTATGTTTACACTAATATTGATAATGAAAGTTTTTTCAGTTACCTTAGCA
>PVKC010027970.1:0-15584 GCA_004027635.1 Crocidura indochinensis
CCCTCCTCCCCACCCTGCCTCCACCTGTACTCTAGACAGGCATTCTATTTCCCTCATGTATTCTCATTGTTAGGATAGTTCCCAGCGTCTCTTGTCCTACCTAGATAGAGGGCAAGGGATTTCCTTTTTCCCTCAGGGGACTGTGGAACTCACAACCTGTCACTCAACACCACACGTTTTGTATATGGATATGCATGCTTTCATCTCTACAATGTTGATCTGGGTGAAGCCCCTGGTTCCTCCCCTTAACCTCCTATTTACCTCTTCAATTTCATTCCTGATTTCTTTCCTTCTCTGTCCTTATTTCTATGGCCTTGGGTTAAGAGTATTCTAGGTAACCCTCTTTGAAACTTTAGATACTCCTGTCATTCTATTCTGTATAGCACAGATAAGTGAGATGATCCTGTGTTTGTCCTTTGACTTAGTCCACTTAACAGGATACCTTCCAGTTCCATCCAAGTAGCATCATTTCATCGTTCCTTGTGCTGAATACTGTGATGACATATATCTCATGATGATATGTAGCATATCTTTATTATCTACTTACTGCTGCTAGACATCAGGGTTGGTTTCACATTCTAAATTCTACAATGTACAATGGCTTGTATATGCCATCTATGATGAATTTTTTGCATACTGGTGGTAGACTCTGAAAAGTGGATTTGCTGAATCATATAGTGACTCATATCAGCAATGGATGAAAAACTTTTCACCATATCTATCCCTTGCATTACATGGGCTTCATATTTTTAATATAGGCTGCACCATTTTCCATCCCCACCAGAGCTGCTTTTTTCTTATCTCACCTACATTTATTGCTTCCACCTCTTATTTTTACATAGATAGTATCTCACTATGTGACATAATATTCATCATGGTTTGATTTATTTTCCATAATATTGTAATGCTTAGCGTTTTTCAAATGTATGTGTGAGGCACTTTTGTGTCTTCTTTGGAGAAATGTCTATTCAAGTCATTTTGCCTATTTTAAAAAGAATGGGTTTCTGTTTTTAGTTTTGAAGTTGTGTTTGTTACTGTTTTTCATACTAAACCCCTTGTCAGGTATATGACAGGAAGTCATTTTTTTCCCAATTGCTAGGTTGCTTTGTGTTTTTCTGGCATTTTACTGCATAAATAACATTTATTTGTTTTCATATAATTACATGGCTTTTGCTTATGATTCCAATGATTTTAAGATACATTTTAAAATATATCTCTGATGTTGAATTTCTAAATCATATATCACATGTGTTTTCTTTTATATAATTTCTACAACTTTTTAATCCACATTGAGTTAACATTTTAATGGTTGTAAATTGTGATCTACTTTAATTATTATATATGTGGCAGTCTATTTTCCCAATACATTTTATTGCAAAGATTTCTATTTCTTCATTGCTTAGCCATGGGTCTTTTGCTATAAATTAGACATCTATATGTACATGATTTATGCCTGAGATATACACCTCAATAATCTGTGTGTCTGTTTTATGTGCTTACTTGATTGACTTAGTACTGCTCTGTACAATAGTTTAAATTCAAGGAGCATGATGTCCCCATATCCTTCACCTCATTCACACACAGCTCTGCTCAGGGCTTATTCCTGGCTTTGTGTTCAAGGGATCACTTTTGGTGATGCTAAAGGGGGCCGTAAAGGGTGAAACAGATAAAATCCACTCAGCTGAGTACAAAGCCGGTGCTTCACCTATTGTTCTCTCTCTCTCTCTCTCTCTCTCTCTCTCTCTCTCTCTCAGTACTTTTTCACCAGTCCCCTAAGTCTTTTGCTGCTATCTATTTATGACCTGCTATTTCCACAGTGTCGGCTCTCTCCCAGCCTTGTCAGAACTACCAAGGCAAAGTTTCTGGACATGAAGCATCTCTTCACTTATGGATCTCAACACTGCACCATTTCTCTCATCATTCACTTTCAGATGTAGAAATGCACGTGTCACTTAGGAAACCAAGTTGTCAGTTGACAGATTTCCCTGTACCATGACATTTATATTTATTTGTTTTCTAGCAAGGAGCATTACTTATTGGCTAATGTTGATTGCACTACTTATTGGCTAGTGTTGATTGTTTGAACTAAATCCTACAAATAATTGGCTTTGAGCTTCAAGTTGGCTGCATGGTTTCATGAAAAAGTCACAGACTTAAGTGATGAGCTTGCAATTGACATAGATGTTCTTAGGAGTATTAGCAGTCATTAGCTTGGTGTCTGACCAACAGCATCGAGTATTTTTGACTTTGTCCTACCACTTGCAATAGGACTATTTGATCAAATATTATAAAAGCCCAGGTGTTGACTCTAAGATTTATCATTGCTTCTCAGACTTCTGCTGAAGGACAGATTGATTTTTTATGTAAAATGTCTAATTTCAGCTGAATGATTTAATGCGATGGAGCTCTGCACTTAGGCATATTACATACTAGGAATCTAAGTCCTGTGCTCTAAATGTTCAACTGAAAACATCTTTATATTGTGGTAATGAAAGATAATGGGAGAAATTCTGAGATATGACCTGTGATCAATGCTTTTCAGAGAGACTTCCATTCAACGGAAATATGGGGGATATGCAAGTCAATTTGGTGAAAGTTTAATGCAATTAAAAAGACTCTAGCCCTGCAGGAGCCCATCTTTATTTCTCTTAAATTATTTCTGACCTGAATCATTTAACTAAAATTAGAGGCCTAGAAGATAGGATATATTAGACACCAACTTGGGCTCAAGTTCCAGAACAGTGTGCCATTCTTAAGGCATAATTATCTAGAGGCAATTAGCTGCAGGTGGTGAAATAATAGACACAGTTCATTACCCATTAAATTAGGCAACTGTTGGCTTTCCGGGCTAGTTTCTGGAGCAATTGACCACTGAAATCGTAGATAGTGAGTTCAAGCAGCTGATTCCACATTACAATGATTTCAAGGTCTTATTTTTCCACATGTGCTTAATTTGAAAATGACAATTGTATGTGATTAATAGAATCATTGCATAAACTGATTTATAATAAAGGTACATTGTAAGCCTGCATATATAACATTGAGGATAGAATGAAGAGGATCCCCCCATATACAGGAAGCATAAAAATGTCACATATCAGTACAGACAAGCTGGGAGGCATGCAAAGTTGGAGTTAAGTAGTAAAAAATGCCAAGTTACTACTCTGTGCCTAAACCACTCTCAGCATTGAGGATAGAGAGACATGGTGTCATCTTTGGGCTGGACAGAGCAAACAGCAAGGGAGGCACTCACCTTGCATTTGTCCAAGAAAAAAATCTAGTCTCATCAATACATCTGGTGCCCCAAATACACCAGGAATGATTCCTAAGAGTAGAACCAGGAGTTAACCCTGAGCACATTGTTGCTCAATAAAAACAAATAAAAAACATAACAAAAAATGCACTCTTAACTTTAAAGTAATAGTTGTAAAAAGTATCATCATTGGGGCCATATTAAAATATGGTGTTGCAATATCGAACAAAAGAAAAATAAAAACAATATGATCATATCAATAGATGCAGAGAAAGCATTTAATAAGGTCCAATACCATTCTGGATAAAAACACTCATCAAGATGGGAATGAAAGGAACTTTTGTCAATATAGTTAAGGCCATCTACCACAAGCCAATGGCAAATATTTTTCTCAATGGAGATAAAATAAAAGCCTTTCCTATAAAATCTGGTACAAGACAAGGCTGCCGTCGCTCACCACTACTATTCAACATAGTGATGGAAGTTCTTGCCATAGTTATTAGGCAAGAAAAAGATATCAAGGGCATCCAGATAGAAAAGGAAGAAGTCAAGATCCCACTGTTTGCAGATGACATGATACCATATTTAGAAAACGCTAAATACTCTACCAAAATTTTTAGAAACAATAGATTCATACAGCAAAGTGGCCGGGCTACAAAATTAACAAGCAAAAATCAATGGCTTTCTTATACACCAATAATAATAGAGAAAAAATGGATACCCCAAAAATCCCATTTACATTAGTGCCACACAAACTCAAATATCTTGGAGTCAACTTAACTAAAGTTGTGAAGGACTTATACAAAGAAAACTATAAAACCCTGCTTCAAAGAATAAAAGTGGATACACGTAAATGTAGACATATACCGTGCTCGTGGATTGGGAGGATTAACATCATTAAAATGGCAATACTCCCCAAGGCATTGCACAGATTTAATGCAATCCCTCTAAGGATACCCATGACATTTCTCAAAGGAGTGGATCAAACACTTCTGAAGTTCATATGGAACGATAAACAACCAAGAATAGCTAGAGCAACCCTTGGGAAAAGATATATGGAAGGCATCACTTTTCCCAACATTAAATTGTATTACAGAGCAATAGTCATTAAAACAGCTTGGTACTAGAATAAAGACAGAACCTCAAGATCAGCACAATAGACTAGAACATTCACAGAATGCTCTCCACATATACATTCACTTAATCTTCGATAAGAAACCAAGAAATGCAAAATGGAGCCAAGGAAAGCTTCTTCAACAAGTGATGCTGGGACAACTGGTAAGCCACTTGCAAAGAAATGGACTAGACCTCAAGCTAACACCATGCACCAAGTTCAAATGCAAATGGATTAAAGACCCTAATATCATACCTGAGACCATAAGGTACATAGAAAAAGACGTAGGTAAAATACTATAGGACATTGAAACTAAAGGCATCTTCAAGGAAGAAATAGCACTCTCCAAACAAGTCGAAGCAGAGGTACACACATGGGACTATATTAAGCTGAGAAGCCTTTGCACCAAAAGCCACCCTCAGAATGGGAGAAGCTATTCACCCAATACCCATCAGAAAAGGAGCTAATATCTAAGATATACAAGGTACTGACAGAACTTAACAAGAAAAAATTATCTAACCCCATAAAAATGGGGAGAAGAAATGAACAGACACTTCCTCAAAGAAGAAATGCAAATATTCTAAAGACACATGAAGAAATGCTCCACACCACGAATCATCATGGAGATGCAAATCAAAACAAAATGAGGTACCATTTGATGCCACAGAGACTGTCACACATCACAAAGGACAAGAACAATCAGTGCTGGTGGGGATGTGGGAAGAAAGGAACTCTCTTTCACTGCTGGTAGGAATGTCTTCTAGTCCAGGCCTTATGGAAAAAAAAATATGGAGATTCCTCAAAAAACTGGACATTGAGTTCCCATACAATCCAGCTATACCATTCCTCGGGATATACCCTAAGAACACAAAAATAGAATACAAAAACCCCTTCCTCACACCTAGATTCATGGCTGCACTTTTTACAATAACCAGACTCTGGAAACAACCATGATGCCCTTCAACAGATGAATGGCTAAAGAAATTGCGGTTTATATACAATATGAAATATTATGCAGCTGTCAGGAGAGATGAAGTCATGAAATCTTCATATATATGGTTGTATATGAAATCTATTAGAGGGAGAGAGAGACACACAGAATCGTCTCACTCATCTATGGGTTTGAAGAAAAACTAATGACATTGAAATAATTCCCAGAAATTAGGGCCAGAAGGACTGGCTCAGGATATGAAGCTCACCACAAAGAGTGGTCAGTGCAGTTAGAGAAATAACTACACTGAGAACTATCATAACAATGTCAGTGAATGAGGGATGTAGAAAGCCTGTCTCGAATACAGGCAGGGCGTGAGAGAGGTAAGAGATGGATGTATTGGTAATGGGAAGGTTGTACAGTGAAGGGAAGTGTTCTTGTTTTGATTGAAACCCACCTACAATTATGTTTGTAATCATGATGTTTAAATAAAGAATTTATTTAATAAAAATAAAATAACAAATAAATAAATAAAATATGGTGTTGGGGGCTGGAGTAATAATGCAGCCATAGGGTGTTTGTTTGCCTTGCACTTGACAGATCCAGGATGGACCTGGTTCAATTCCGGCTTCCCATATGGTCCCCCTAGCCAGGAGCAATTTCTGAGTGCGTAGCCAGGAGTAATCCTTGAGCATCACAGAGTGTGCCCCCAAAAACAATATGGTGTTGGGGCCGAGTGATAACACAACTGATAGGGCATTTGTCTTGCACAAGGTCAACCTGGGTTTAATTCATGCATCACATATGGTTCCCTGAACCTGCCAGGAGTTATTTCTGAGCTCAGAGTCAGGAGTAACACCTGAGTGTGGCTAAAACCCCCAAAATAAATAATTAAGAAAAAACAAACAGGGCTGTAGGGGCTAGAGTGATAATACAATATCCTCACTTACCTTTTATGCTGTTGGCTTGAGTTTAATCCCTGGCACATCATGTGGTTCCCAGATTCCCACCAGGAGTGATTGATTCCTGAGCGCAGAGCCAAAGTAATCCCTGAGCATTGCCTGGTGTGGTACTAAAGCAAAACAAAAATGTATAGGGCTGTCGAGTGCCAGCAAAGAAAGGAGCTATTCTTTGATTTGTGTGACAGTTTTTGTTCATCTACCAGGGATTGACCATTATACCAGTACAGGGCAGAGAGAATTAAAATCTTCTACTTGAAAAGACCAATCGAGAACATTTACCTTGTGGTCTTTACTCCCTTTCCCTAACCCTTTCTACCTTATGACTCATGACTGTAGTCACTTACTCATATATGACCACAAACTTTTTTTCAATGATTTTTAGATGGTTAGAAGAGTTAAATGGAAAGGAAAAAGAGTTCTCTATGTGGGGCAGATCTTAATAGAGAACAAAGCTCTTTTTATTTTTCTTTTTCCAAAAACCTGCTCTTTTTTGCCTCAAGTTTGGGTTATTCTTTGGCACATGTTTGATATACTCCTAGGTCAGTGCTCAGTCTTCAGTTTTCTGTTATTTCCAAATGAACAGACTCTGTCTCACTGAAAAGCCTTGTTTTTCTTCCAGCTGCCAATGACTATCAAACTTTGTGCACAGTTCAAGTGACTGAAATTATATGTCTGCATCCTTGAAGCTCCCTCTTGATCATGGGACTTTCTGCACAAATGTGTTCCTTCGCATCACTCCTAGTATTTGTTCACTTTTCCTCCTAGATATTAATTGCTGCCAAACATTCTGATTTATTTTTATTAACTATGTCTACAGAATGTTTCCTGCATTTCTGGTCATTACTTAGATTGTTCTTTGGTCTAACAAGTTCCTGGAATGGTGTTACAAAGATAAGCTATTTGGTTTCTTTATATTTTTAAAATGACTTTGTCAATTAGAAATTAGGAATTTATGATCATTGCTATTGATTACACACTGCTGTGTTTCTGGAAAGGAAATATTTGGCTTTGAAGACGAGCTCTCATTTCATGGGAAAGAATAGATGAATGAGCGAATTCCTTTTTTTTTCTTTTTTTTTATTTTACTCCTTGCTATGCGCTCAGAAATAGCTCCTAGCTTGGGAGACCATATAGGATGCAGGGAAAGTGAACCACATTTCATCTGGGATCAGCTGCGTTCAAGGCAAATGCCCTACCACTGCACCATCACTCTGGCCCCTAAATGAAGGAATTTCTAATGATTCAAGCTAAAAGAATATTGTATACAAAAAAGAAATGTATTTAAAGGCACGTTTTGACTAGTAACAGCAATATAATGCTACAACATTGTTATGGCAGATATTAGATAATAAAATGTGGGTAAAAATGACTTCATCAAAGATTTACTGAAGAAAGTTCAACATCCAACCATTTGTCTCCAGTTGACCTTTTGAAGTTTTGCCAAGCAGTATTTGCATGAGTTACAATAATATATATATATATTATCATTAACACTTTCTCTCCAAAATATTAGGAAATATCCATGAAATTTGTAGCTTTGCTGTCAGTGATAGTGACAAGAAGGACGATTAAAAACTCTAGTTCCCATTGCAGGAAACAGGAAGTTGCAGGGTTTCTTTTTATCTGTTTCTCTGCAAGGTCTGGTTGCTACTGTTCTTATCAGTTCAAACTCTCTAACATTGATTGTTCACAGGAGATTATTGATTTAAGAATTGCTCTATTGTGTCCCTTATTAATTTGTGTTTTCCACTGAGACAATCATTTTGAGACCTTCTGACATCAGATGTTCTCACCAAAAGGAAATAACAACCTTGTACTAGCTTGTCTCTTACTGTGGACACCGAGTCATGTCTTTAAATAAACTGTTTCTACCTCATAGATATTATTTCTGTTGGATCCTTCGGATAGGCTAGATTTAGCTGACAGCCCAACTAACTGCTTTCTTTTTAAGGAGTGATATTTTTTTCTTGAAACATAAACAAACCATAGATATTCAGACTCCAGTATCTTGGAGATACTTTGTTAAAATTTTATGTGAGGGATCTTGCAATCAGCTTACCTAGGTTTGATTCCTGACACTACATATAGTCTCGTGACCCCACTCCTACCCCAGGAGCCCAGGAATGACCCTGGAACACACACTGGTAGGTGTGTCACCCCCCAAAAATCATGAGTTGAAAATTTTTAAAGTAGCTGATGATATTTGTTCCCAAGGACAAAATTTGAGCTTTCAAGAGAAAAAATATACAAAAATATATATACAAAAATATATAACTCTGGAAAATATGCATCTACTAGGAGAAGTTTGAAAACTTCCTAATGTATGAAGTTTTTTCTAGGAAGACTAAGATATGAAATACTTTCATTGTGTTAAGGAAATATTTGGAATATCTGCATAGTCCTATGAGTGCTTTACAAATAGCACCTGCATGGCATTATAAATTACATATGTGAAAATCCACTCAGAATACAAGCTAGGTCAACAGATTTTAATGTAACTAAGAATAAATGCTTCAACTATGTGCAATTCAGAGTCTACAGCAAGCACAACTAACTTTTAGCAAACCATGTCTTGCTGAGTTTTTATGTAATATCAAAGGTAAATATCCAATTGTATGAAAAGACTATTGAGTTTCTGCCATTTTGAATTAAATATTTGTGCAATATTTATTTTGTAATGTTTTGGGCCACACCCAGTGACACTCTGGGGCTACTTCTGGCTATGTGCTCAGAAGTCGTCCCTGGCCTGGGGGACCATATGGGGCATGGGGGATCGAACCGCGGTTCGTCCAAGGCTAGCGTGGTAAGGCAGGCACCTTACCTCCAGTGCCACTGCCCGGCCCCTTTATTTCGCAATGTATTTGAACCAAAATTACTACACAGACATTGAAAACAGGAAGGACAGTACTTTTCTATTAAATTGAGCATTAGTACATTTTAATGTAAAAAGTACCATTCTTTCAACATTTATTATTGTTTAGGAATATATAATAATAATTTGGCATAGAGATGCTTTTATGTTAAAGTATATTTATGTTAAAATATTGCTTTATTTTTGTTTAAACATAATAAATTAGTATTAAATTTCCCATTCTAATTTCTAACAGAATATATATGCATGGATAAAACCCTCTTAGATACTTGTTAAGTCTTTTTATTTAAGAATATAAAGCTGAATGAAATAAAGAAATTCCAGGAGCACATTAGATCATTATTAGCACCTGGAAAATGGACCTTGGAGAGAAAAATAGAACAGGGCTATACTTTAATTTGGGGCCATCATATTACTGGTGGGTAATAGGAATGATTAGTAGACAGGATGGAAAAACTCTCCAAAAGACAAGTATGAAAATATGGTATCCATAGCACAGCCCCAAAACACCTAGACGTGTTCATGTATATTCTTTAATTAAAACAAGTCTCTCTTTCCTATAGTAAACTAATATTTGGCATGAGTCTTATTATTTGATATTTTTAGAAAATAGGTTCTGGATGTGTGATGTTTTAAAAGGACTTTCCCCTTTTTTCTTCAAATAGGTATTTTTAAATATTTTTATATTTTTAATATTTTTAAACAATTTTATTGTGACCAATGTTAATTACACGACTTTCAAAGTAATATTTAACGCACAGAGTGACATTGAATCAGGAGTATTTCCACCACCAGTGTTGTCCTCCCTCCACCCCTGTTCCCAGAATCCCCCTCGTTTGCCCCCCAGCCTGCTAGTATAAGCGGTCCCCTCTGTGTATAGCTGGTTGAAGATTGGGTGTCATGTGGACAGTTATAGAACTCAGAGAATTTACATGATGACTGAGGTAGAAACGAATGAGAATCAGGAAGTGAACCAGGGTCATTATAGAGAAGCTGAACTGTAAGGTCAAAGAAACTGGAAAGCCAGGATGGCGAGCATAAATTTAAGAAACATTTGACCTCAGGTAGAGGATGGCATATTGATTTCAGATTATTCGTTTTCTTTGTTTCACTATACTTGTACACACACACACATGTGCACACATATTTTACTAGAATTGCATGTGAAATAAGTTCTTGTAGGAAGAAATGTTTATTATTCTAGACTGTCTCTTAATCCTGTGATTTCTAACACTGCTTCCATTACCTTTAGTACTGGATCAAAGTACCTCAAAAACTGACACTCATAAAAAGGGAGCCGAGGACTTTTAGATTACATCTCTGAGACTCTTTGGAGCCAGGGTGGCTCCACAGTACAACCATCCATCCATTTTTCCCATGTTGCTGTAAGCCATACCCATGATCTACCACTTTTACTGTATGAGCCAGTCAGCCCAGCTACACAGATTCTCCAAGCTCTAAGTCACCCAGCAACATATTTGACTTCAACACGTCTCCATTTATTTATTTATTTATTTATTTATTTATTTATTATTTACTTATTTATCTACTTTTGCTATTTTGGGCCACACCTTGTGACGATCAGGGGTTATTCCTGGCTATGCACTCAGAAATCGCTCCTGGCTTGGGGGAATCATATGGGACTCCAGGGGATTGAAATGCAGTTCGTCCTAGGTTAGCGCATAGTAAGGCAAACACCCTATCTCTTGCGCCACCACTCCGGCCCCACCTCCATTATTTTTTTAAGACAAACATACCAATAGAAATATACCACAAATGATGTGAAATTACCATAGAAGCTGCCTAAGCTCAACAAACAAAACCAGTACTCATCTAGCAATAAACAGCTTAGTCAACCTTCGGACAATGACATAATGACCCATTCAAGACAATTTCCACAATTTTCTTTTAAGAAAGTTTCTTCCTATTAATTCCATTAGCATTTAGTTGTACCAAGCAATATTAAGTAAATCATTTATGTCTGCCAACAGGCAGCTTTGGGGAACTTGAGAAGCTGGGAACAATGATAGAGGGAATGTTACACTGATGCTGGCATTGGTGTTGGAACTGCAAATGCCGAAAATAGCTATTATGAGCAACTCTGTAAACCAGTTGCTCAAAATAAAGAAATGCCTTTTCTACAAAAACTGTCACTCTATGAAAGGGCGGAGATCTGGGCTACTGAAGAGTATGGGGTGGCTGCAGAGCACTGGAGAGGTAGGAAGGGCAGCCCACTGGCATGAAAATCAAATGGGAGTGAATTCTGCTAATGTAGCAGAAGAGGAGACCTGTGGCATCTGTGTGTTAATGTTCTGGAACACAGGCAGCACAACAGAGATTGCGAATGGAAGATTCCCCCCAATGTGCTTGCTCACCCATTTGGTGCAGAGGGGACTTGCAGCACATGCTGGGAAATTTTCTGCCAGTGGGGCTGGCCTTTATATGTAAGGATCAAGCACTACCATATGGTGCTTCCCCAGCCAGTTATGCCAGGTATTATCCAGGTCACTCTAGTGAGACCTGGGTGGTGGTTGTGGTGACTTCTGAGGCTATACTCAGAGAGGAGCCATGCAGGAGGAACCATGCGATGCCAGAAATTAAACTCATATGGGATGCATTCTAGGCTATCTTCTGGTCCCAAGAATTCTTTTTCTAAATACGCTCTACTTGGGGGCCAGAGAGATTGCACAGTGGTAGGACTTTTGCCTTGCACACAGCTTATCCAGGATAGATGGTGGTTCAAATCTCAGCACCTCATATGGTCCTCGGTACCTGCCAGGAGTGATTTCTGAGCACAGAGCCAGGAGTAATCCCTGAGCGCTGCCGGGTGTGACCCCAAAACAAAACAAACAAAAAAAACCCACTCTACTTGTATTTTTCAATTTACTTTTTAAGAAATAGGGAAAGATTGTAAGATTAGCCCATTACTATCATTGTTTTTCCACCTAAAAGTAGGAAATAACTACTTAGAGAAATACATGTGCTTGTGTGTGACCATATATTGTGAAAATATAATGGGATATGTACAAGAGATAGATATTTTCTTAAAGAAGACTAAAGATTTTAAGAGAAATTCTATCCATGCAATGGGATAATAAGCTAATGTCTCATGAGTGATATTCACATTTAATGATCTTAAGAGCAAAGCATAATTCTTCTGAATATATACCTATATTTTTATTGCAAGCAAATTTTTTCCACTGAATTGGAGAAAATAGACTATAGACAGAAGTGACTTTCAGTAATTTAAACCTTGGCCCATAAAAACACACTCCTGTATTGTTTCCCCTTATTCATTTGCTTTCTGTATTAAGATACCAATAGCATAACATGGGTAGATGAGATTCAATGAGTTTAATTATCAGAAAACACGAATGGAAGCTTCCAGTTTGAAATTGTTCTCACTATACTGTGATGTGAACAGCGACATGCTTTTTACTCTGATAAATCCCTGAGATTTTTAACATTGTGTTATGGCAATTTTCCATAACTTTTCTGCCTACTAAAGAAAATGACCTGAAAATGGAGAGTTGCTGGAGTATGCGTGCAAAATAGGTTGTCTAGATGAAGTTTCCAGTCAGTAGGGAGTGATGACAGAATAGACTAGAACGTGAAAATCAGAGGATGCCCCTGGAAAAATTAATCACACTTGCACCTGTGATTTTCTGGCAGCAGAAAATATAGTTTTCCCACAGTACCAGGGAAACTAAATAAGGAGAGTCAGAATTGTAGCATGTGTTGGCTACATTGTACTGTGGTCAATTGCTAATATTGATTTCCAGAAAGTCTCAGGGAAAAAATTAAGAAGAAATTAGTGGTTCGCATATTCCTGTAGCAAATGACTTAAGAAAATAGGGGAAATATTCAACTCTCTGTGAATATATTCAGTCCAGAAAGAGGAGTTAATACAGTGCTTTCTGAGGACATGCTAAATTGTCACCCATGTCCTTTCAAGAATTATCACCAGTGGGATGGGGGTAATGATGATATTGTGGCATTAGATGACAATAGTTCAGTATAATGAAGCTTTAATATACTTTTTTCCTTTTGTTTTCTTCTTTTGTTGTTGTTGGGTTTTTTCTTTTACTTTTTTGGGGGGTGGGGGGCACAACCGGCAGCGCTCAGGATTACTCCTGGCTCTACACTCAGAAATCGCTCCTGGCAGGATCGGGAGACTATATGGGATACCAGGATTCAAATCACCTACCTTCTGCATGCAAGGCAAATGCCTTACCTCCATGCTATCTCTCTGGCCCCTCTTTTGTTATTTTTGTCATGTAATACTTTAATTAAATTCACTTAAACTACCATGCAATTGCTTTATATTTTTGTTTGTTTTGGGGGAACATTCCACATTGTGCAGGGGTTACTCCTGGCTCTGGACTCATGAATCACTTCTGCTCCTGCTCAGGGGGGACCATATGCTATGTCAGGTATAAAACTTGGGTTGACTGTGTACAAGACATATGACCAAAACAGCTGTATTATGTCTCTGGTTTCTTATCTTCTTATTAAGTTCATGACATTTTTGTAGCATTGGTAAAAAATGTGAAATATATTGAAAATTAGGATGCATTTAAAACTGTTATAGCTTTCATTTTGCTTAAATACGAGTACAGAAGTAACATTTTCTTCTGACTTCAAGTCATTCTTTCTTTTACAATGTGCAAAGTATTTGAAATTGCTTATTTCATTTGTACCTTTTAATTTTTGTTCCCAAACTACAAAAATCCCATCCAAAACTGAAGTCAAGTATTTAAGAAATATTAAGAAGTATAACCTCTGACAGGTATTTTGTTCTTGTTGTTTATTTGTATTTTTATTTATATACATATTTTAGTTTTGGGGTCTCCCTTAGTGAGCTTCAAAAACTTTCTTGGCTCATTCCTAAGAAATTATTCCTATGCTCAAGAAAGCATATGGGATGCTGGGTAATGAACTAGAGTCAGGCTTTGCAAGGCAAATACAATAATCCTGCTCATAGGAGAAATTTAGACATACAATAATCCAACTCAAAATGCATGATTTAAAATCCTGTTAAAAATAGAACTTTAGGGGTTGGAAAGATAGCACAGCATTAGGGCTTTTGCCTTCCACGCAGTCTATTCAGGAAGGTCAGTGGTTCGAATTCCTGCAGTCTGTCCAGGAGGAACGAAGGGTCGAATCCCGGCATCCCATATGGTCCCCTGTGCCTTCCAGGAGTGAATTCTAAGTGCAGAGCCAGGAATAATCCCTGAACGCTGCTGGGTGCAACCCAAAAACAAACAAACAAACAAAAATTAAAGAATAGAGCTTTAGGCATGCACTTTTCCAGCTCAAAACTCACAGCTACTTTAGGCAACATCCCACCAGCATTTCAATATCCAGTCTAACCTTTACGCTATATCTTTTGCAAAATCATTAAAGAACTATTTGGTTTTTAGTGTCAGTATATTTCCTCCAGCTCACCATGCCATACTCCCTCAGTACCTTATTTCTTGGCATTATTCTCTGTACTGTAATCCAAGGCCAAAGGTTTGCCATTGTTCTGGTCTTAGTTTTGTTGCTTTATAAACCACAGATGAGTGAGATCTTCCAGTAATTGTACTTCACCTTTTAACTACTTTACTTATTCTGATATCCTTCAGTGTTGGGCAAGTTGCAATAAAAGCTCCATGATTTCTTTTTTATGACTGCACAGTATTCCAGTGTGACTGTTTCCATGTACACTGTTGTATGAACACTGTTTTTTTGCATGTACACTGTTGGATGAACATCTTGCTGCAGTGTAAACCTTACAAAGCTCTCATTTTACAGCTTAATTTCAAGCATGTGAGTGGGAAGTTCAGTGAATTCTGATGGGAAATGCAGGCACTGTTTTAAGCATGTAGAAAATAGGAGAAGAAAGCTCAGATTCATCACATAGTTATACAAAATGTCTTCCAACTTGCCAAGAAGCACGCTCTGCAATCCATTGTTTTCTTATTTCTAAGAAAACAAAATGAAAGTATTATTCAATCAAGGCATAACTTGCTTTAAAGTGCCTATAGCTTCTGAGAAAATAGTAAAATAAATGAAATACTTATGGAAATGATCCCACTTATTTTATCATTTTCTAAGAAGCCCACCACTACTCATATGTATAAGTAATGGGCTTCTTATGAAAATAATACCATGTGTTTTACTGATTTTTTTCCAAACACTGTGAAGACAGACTCTTCCTTTAGTGGTTACAGGACATTTTTAAAGGACCATGTTTTGTTCATTTGTACTTTACTAAAGCCATGTAAGATTTGCGGCTGAGGATTATCGTACCACTTCCAGAGAAATTATTCCCATTTTTGCCAGGAACAGAAGACAAAACTTCAATCTGTAGGATTTAAAACTTCACCTAATTGTAAACAGCACTGAGCCCAGGAATCCAAAGGGCAGTGTAGCTCAGGGGCTGACTGGATAAATCTTTCAACACCTCC
>PVKC010027971.1:0-15616 GCA_004027635.1 Crocidura indochinensis
TCTTTCTTTCTTTCTTTCTTTCTTTCTTTCTTTCTTTCTTTCTTTCTTTCCCTCTTCCTTCCTTCCTTTCTTTCTCTCTTTCTCTCTTCCTTCCTCCCTCCCTCCCTCCCTTCCTCCCTCCTTCCTTTCCTTCCTTCCTTCCTTCCTTCCTTCCTTCCTTCCTTCCTTCCTTCCTTCTTTCCTTCCTTCTTCCTCATTCTTTCTCGTTCTTTCTTCTTTCACTTTTGCCTTTTTCCCTTTTAAACACTGTATTGCAATATGGTTGCTGAAGTTGTATTATACATATCACTTTACCTCCTTTCAGCACCCAGTTCTTGTCCAGAGTTGTCATTTCCAACTATCACTGTCATAGTGGTCCCTTTTATCCCCAACTGAACTTCCCTACTGTTTGTTGCAAGCTTCGTACCACAGACTAGTTCTCCTGATCCTCATCTCTATTGTCGTTGGACATTATTACCACATTATTATTTTTATATCTCACCAGTGTATGCGATTATTCTATAAACCTCTGCTTCTGACTCATTTCACGTAGTATAATGCTTTCTACATGTATCCATGTATAAGCAAATTTCATAACTTAATTTTTTCCTAACAGCTATATAGTATGTTATTGTGTAGATGTACCATAGTTTCTTTAGCCACTCATCTGTTCTCAGATACTTGTGCTGTTTTCATATTCTAGCTATTGTGTTGAGTGCTGCAATGAACATAGGAATACGGCCGCTTTTCTACATTGTGTGTTTTGGACCCTATGTGTATTTTCCTGGGATAGGTGTTATTGGGTCCTATGGAAGTTCATTTTCTAGTTTTTTGGAGGAATGCCCATTTTGTTTTCCAAAAAGAGTAGGCCAGTCTACATTCTGACCAGTAGTGAAAGCCCCTTTCTAAACCTATTTACACGAACTCTGGGTGTTCTTGTTTTGTGATATTGGATATCTTAATGTTATTTTGATTTGCATTTTCCTGATCACTAATGATATGGAGCATTTTTTCATGTGCCTTTTGGCCATCTGTACCTTGTTTTTGAGTAAATGTCTTTTTATTTCTTCTTTTTATAAAAAAAAAATCCACATTTTTTGATGGGGTTAGATGCTTTTATTTTTAAACTACTAGTGTCTTATATATCTTATATATTAACCGCTTATCAAATTGGGCAAATATTTTTCTCATTTTGTAGAGGTTTTTGTATCCTCACGTCATCATTTCTTGTTGCAGAAATTCTTTAAATTGTGTAGTCCCATTAGTTTATATTTGTTTCCACTTTTTTATTTTTGTTTCCACTAACTTGCTTGGTTAGTGATATTCATCTGGATGATGCCTTTAGCTTCAGAATCATGGAGAGTTATGCCTACATTTTACTCCATGTGCTTATGGATCCAGATCTCATATCAAGGCCTTTAATCCATTTAGATTTGACTTTTGAGCAAAGATGTCGGTTTCATTTTTTTAATGTGGATGACCAGTTTTTCCAGCACCGCTGGTTGAAGAGACTTTCCTTGTTTCTCTTGATATTTCTTACTCCTTTATTAACCGATCATATAACTCTGGATAGTCAAATCTATTCATTCCATTAATCTGAGAGTCTGTCATTATTCTGTTATCATACCACATTGTAATATAGGTTTGAAGATGGGGAAAGTTTGGTAATGCTCCCATCTCCTTTGTTTCTAAGATTGCTTTAGTTATTTGGGGCAGGATTATTTTTATGAAATTACCTGTGAATTTCAGGAGTGTCTGATCTATTTCTATAAAAAATGCCCTGGGTATTATTGTAGGGATTGAATTATATTTCTATAATGCTTTGGGGGAGTAATTCCATTTTAATGAAATTAATTATCCCAATAAATGAGCAGGGATTTGTTTCCATTTCTTTATGTCCTCATTTCTTGAAATATTCTTTTGTAGTTTTTTTTTTATATAGGCCTATATACCTCTTTAGTTAAGTTCATTCAGGAAATGAACTTGTTTTTCTGAGATTTTTCTTTTATTAAAACATTGTGGTAACAAAATTGAATTTCAGCCTTACAATGTCACTATCATTCATCCATGAATATTTTCTGCCACCAAAGTCCCCAGTTTCCTTCTACCCTCTCTCAACTGCTCAGGGGCAGGCATTCTTTTCCCTTCCTTTATATACTGTAGTTTACTTTGTTGTTAATGAAGAGCTTACCACTTTATCTCTGTTCAACACCCAGTTATTGTCCAGAGTTATTCTGATGATATGATAATATGACACTATCATTGCCATAGTGGTTGCTTCTCTAACCTAACTACACTGTTTCACTATTTGTGACAAGCTTTCTACCAAGGACTGGTCCACCTGGCTTTTACCACTATTGTCTCTGGATATTATTACCATATTATTTTTTCTTATATACTACAAATGAGTGAGGTTATTCTATATATTATTGTGAGTGATATTATTCTATGATCTTTCTCTGACTCATTTCACTCAGTATAATTCTCTCCATATCATCCATATAAAGCAGATTTTATTATTTGATTTTTCCTATCAGTTGCATAGTATTCTACTGTTTACATGTACCACAGTTTCTTTAGCTGTTCATCTGTTTCTAGGCACCTGATTTGTTTCCAGATTCTGGAAAATAGTGCTACAATGAAAATAGGAGTGCAGAAGGCTATTCTGCATGGTACTTTTGGGTTCCTAGGAGTGATATTGCTGGATCATATGGCAAATCAATATCCATATTGATTTCCAGAAAGGCTGGACTAGATGGCATTCCCACCAGCAGTGAATGAGAGTCATTTTCTCTATATATCTTCACCAGCATTGTTTATTCTTTTTATCTGTGATGTGTGCCAGTCCCTATGGTGTGAGATAATATCTCATTATTGTTTTGATTTGCATATCCCTAATGATTAGTGATGTGGAATATGCTTTCATGTGCCTTTTGGCTATCTTATTTTCTCTTTGAGGAAATGTCTGATCCTTTCTTCTCCTTATTTTTGGATGGGGTTAGATTTTTTTTTCTTGCTGAGTTCTAATAGTGCCTTATATAACTTAGCTATTAACCTCTTATCAGGTAGGTTTTGAGAGAATAGGTTATCCCGTTCCTTGGGGAGTCTTTATATCCTAGTCAACGTTTCCTTTGAAATGCAGAAATATCTCAGTTTAGTATATTCTCATTTGTTTATCTTTCCACTTGCTTGAACAGTGGTGTTTCTTCCTTGAAGGTGCCTTTAATTTCAATGTCATGGAGTGTTCTGTTTATGTGTTCCTTTTGGATTCAGGTCTTATATTAAGGTCTTTAATCTATTTTGATTTGACCTTTGTACATGGTGTTAAAGAGAGGTCTGAGTTCACTTTTTTTGATGTAGTTGATCAATTTTTCCAACACCACTTGTTGAAGAGGCTTTTCTTGCTCCACTTTGTATTTCTTACCCCTTTATCAGAGAGTAATTGATGATATATACCTGATATCAGTCTCAGAACATTCAAGTCTATTCTATATTTTCTAATTTCTTGATTGATGATTTGTAAATCGTACTTCAAGTGTGTTTATTTGCAATACATTAAGCAAATTATACATATACTTTAAAATCTTTGCATGATAATTCCAACATCTGCATAATTATATGCTGATTATGTTGCTTCTCTTCCTTGGAAATTGGCTTTATTTTCTTTAAATCTTTTATTACACCCTACATTTTGTTTGTTTTGGTGGCACTCAGAGATTATTTTTTTTATTTTTTATTTTTTGGTTTTTGGGTCACACCCGGCAGTGCTCAGGGGTTACTCCTGGCTCCATGCTCAGAAATTGCTCCTGGCAGGCACGGGGGACCATATGGGGCACCGGGATTCGAACCAATGACCTTTTGCATGAAAGACAAACGCCTTACCTCCATGCTATCTCCCGGGCCCTCAGAGATTATTTTTATGTACTTAAGATCACTCCTGGGTTTCAGTCATGTAAAGAATACCCTCCTTCACCAATACAACATTCCCATCACCAATGTCCCAAATCTCCCTCCTCCCCACCCCAACCCCACCTGTTGTGAGCTGGACCTTCCAGCCCTCCTCTCTGTTGTCTCTATGAATTATTGCAAAAATATCTTTTCTTTTTCTTTTTTTAATATCTTTATTTAAACACCTTGATTACAAACATGATTGTAGTTGGGTTTCGGTCATGTAAAGAACAACCCCCTTCACTAGTGCAACCTTCCCACCACCAATGTCCCTCCTCCCTCCTCCCCACCCCACCCCCATCTGTACTCTAGACAGGCTTTCCACTTCCCTCATTCATTCACATTATTATGATAGTTCTCAATGTAGTTATTTCTCTAACTGCACTCACCATTCTTTGTGGTGAGCTTCATGTCATGAGCTGGACCTTTCAGCCCTCCTTTCTTTGTCTCTGAGGATTATTGCAAAAATGTCATATTTTTCTTAAAACCCATAGATGAGTGAGACTGTTCTGTGTCTATCTCTCTCCCTCTGACTTATTTCACTCAGCATAATAGATTCCATGTACAACCATGTACATAAGAAAATTTCATAACTTCATCTCTCCTGATGGCTGCATAATATTTCATTACTTATTCCATAATATTCCATTGTGTGTGTATATGTACCACAGTTTCTTTAGCCATTCATCTATGGAAGGGCAGCTTGATTGTTTCCAAAGTCTGACTATTGTAAATAGCACTGCAGTGAATATTGATGTGGGGAAGGGAGTTTTGTATTGTATTTTTGTGTTCATAGGGTATATCCCTAGGAGTGGTACATCTAGATTGTGTGGGAACTCAATTTCCAGGTTTTTTTTTTTTTTTTTTTTGGTTTTTGGGTCACACCCGGCAGTGCTCAGGGGTTACTCCTGGCTCCATGCTCAGAAATTGCTCCTGGCAGGCACAGGGGACCATATGGGGCACCAGGATTCGAACCAATGACCTTTTGCATGAAAGGCAAATGCCTTTCCTCCATGCTATCTCCCGGGTCCCTCAATTTCCAGTTTTTGGAGGACTAATCTTATCGCTTTCCATAAAGGTTGGACTAGACAGCATTCTCACCAGCAGTGAATAGGAGTTCCTTTCTCTCCACATCCCTGCTAGCACTGCTTGTTCTCATTCTTTGTGTGTCAATGTGGTGTGAGATGGTACCTCATAGTCGTTTTAATTTGCATCTCCCTGATGATTAGTGATGTGGAGCATTTTTTCATGTGCCCTTTGGCAATTTGTATTTCTTCTTTGACAAAGTATTTGTTCATTTATTCTCCCCATTTTTTGATGGGGTTACATTTTCCTTTTGTAAAGTTCTGTCAGTGCTTTGTATATTTTGGATATTAGCCTCTTATCTGATGGGTATTGGGTGAATAGTTTCTCCCACTCAGTGGGTGGCTCTTATACCTGGGCACTGTTTCCTTTGAGGTGCAAAAGCCTCTCAGCTTAATATATTTCCATCTGTTTATCTCTGCTTCCACTTGTTTGGAGAGTACTGTTTTCTCCTTAAAGATGCCTTTAGTTTCAATGTCATGGAGTGTTTTACCTATGTGTTGTTCTGTATACCTATGGCTTCAGGCTTGATATCAAGGCCTTTAATCCATTTGGATTTTACCTTCGTACATGTTGTTAGCTGAGCATTTGAGTTCGCTTTTTTGCAGGTGGCTAACCAGTTCTGCCAACACCACTTGTTGAAGAGGTTTTCTTGACTACATTTAGGATTTCTTGCTTCTTTATCAAAAATTATGTGGTGGTATGTCTAGGGAACATTCTCTGAGTATTCAAGCCTATTCTACTGATCTGAGGGTCTGTTTTTGAGACTTGAGGGTATTTTTGAGATATGAGGGTATTACAATACCATGCTATTTTGATAACTATTGCTTTATAATATAGCTTAAAATTGAGGAAAGTAATGCCTCTCGTATTCCCTTTCCCAAGGATTGCTCTAGTTATTCGTGGGTGATTTATTGTTCCAAATGAATTTCAGAAGTGTTTGATACACTTCTTTGAAGAATACCATGGGTATCTTTAGAGGGATTGCATTAAATCTGTACAATGCTTTGGGAAGTATTGCCATTTTAATGATGTTGATTCTGCCAATCCATGAGAAGAGTATGTGTTTCCATTTCCCTGTGTCCTCTCTTATTTCTTGGAGCAGGGTTTTATAGATTTCTTTGTATAGGTCCTTTATATCTTTAGTCTAGTTGACTCCAACATATTTGAGTAAAGATCTTTAGTCTTATTGTCTGGATTAGTTTCTCCCTTTTTTCAAGTTATTGTGTAATCATGTCCTTCTGGCAGTATATTAGAATTTCTATACATATAGTTCTACATATATATATATATATATTAAAGGGACAATTTTTTAAGCATTAACTTATACACTGATCTTTCCAGCTCTTTACTTACCTGCTGACTTCAGAGCATAATCAGCCATCTGCACTTGATCTTCTCTCAACTTTTTAAGTACATAATTTACCAAGTTTAACATTTCCTGTACAAATTTAAAAAGAGTATTAGGTTAGCAGTCTCTACTACCTGCTTGAGTTTCGACAATCTACTTACTTAATTTGGATCTAAGTTCCCTAATCTTTAAAATGATTAGCAGTGAAGTTTTACCTGAGAAAGGCATTGGACATGGGTTTCCAGTATCACTGTCATTGGGCTCGGAGGTAACTAAGCTGTAATGTCTAGACAAATTGGACTGAGATCATTGAGAAAGTGACACTAAAGGGAATGAAGAAACTGAACCTAGCTCATTGATATTCATTATAATATTGACTAAATCTGATGCTTATTAAAAATATGACCTTTAGGCTTACAAACATTTTGCTATGCAAGCTTCGATAATGAGATGTTCCAGATATGAATTATTCTCTTTCTTTTTTACTAGAAGACAAAACAAATCGGATTTTTATTTTGATTGGAAGTTATGTTAAAATATAAAATGTTCTCTTTGACAGTGATTGCAAAAATGGTGAGATTCTGAGGCCAGTGGTTAAGTATTATAGCAGATAAGATGCTTGCCTTCTTGCATGTGGTCAAGCCATGTCATCACATAAGTCCCTCCCCTTAGTCCTGCCAGGAGTGATTCCTGAATGCAGAGCCAGCAGTAATACCTGAACTCTTCCAGGTATTCCCAGCTCCCCCACCCCTAAGAAAAAGATACTTTCAGAGGCAAGCTGTAGTAGGAGTAAAGGGGATAAAGTTTTGTTTTCTTGTTTTGGTTTTGGTTTGGGGGCACATCTGAAAATACTGAAGGGTTATTCCAAGATGGGTGCTTGGGTGTTTTTCTCAGTGGCACATAGGAGGGGCCATTTGGTTTCAGAAATCAAACCTTTTTTTTTTTTTTCCTTAACCATTTTTATTTCTCAATTCAGAGATGATCATATTTTTATAGCTAAAAACATTTGTGTATCACCTGATTCTTCAGCTGGTTAAGTGTTTGTCTCAAATTATCTGTTGTTGTTTGGTTACTTTTTAAAAAACTCAGCTACGGCTGAGTTTATAAAATAATTCAAAATTATTTTATAATCATCTTTGTTTATATCTTGCAGGCAGGCAAGGTGTTGTAGACAGGCATCATAATTTCCAGCCGTGAAAGCTTGGAAAGCACGGGTGGACAACTCCTTTTCTTGATCAGTGATCCCAGAAGACTGGCCTGACCCTTCCTGTTTCTCCGCTCCCTGATCTGCGGGCCTGTCTGCAGTCATTTCGGCACCCGGGGTTCGCGGATCCTCCGTCACGCGCGCAGCCAGAAATCAAACCTTACATCCTTTAAGCAAAGCGTGACTTCAAACCCTGATCTAAGGGGAGAGTTTTAAAGAAGGGCCCATAAGAGTGTGTGTGAAATGTGGCATCAGATAGGAGACGGTAACCATGCTCCCATCCTCCCACCTTGCTGTACCTCATCCTTACTCTCTGTGTGGTCCTCAACCTTTATGGTATCTTCTTCAGCGCTCCAGCTGTAGTTGTGTAGACGTCCCTGCATATCTCTAAGTAGTGTCTTCAGGATATCAATTTGCTTAATTAAAGCCATAATTTTATGAAAGTTGTTTTCCAAAATCTGACTCTCCTTCCTATAAGTGAAGGAGAAATGTAGTAACCAAGTAATGCGTTATGTCTTGAAGGGAATGCTTTTTTCCACTAAGGCACTCAAGGATCCTTCCTGTAAATGAAGATTCCAGCATGGAAGGAGAAAGATAGAGACTCACTAGTGCATTATATTGTGAAAATAATATATTCTCCACTGTGGGATAGAGGTTGTTCATTTGATTAAAGCACCGACTGCATTTTACTGCTTAGAAAATGCAGATATTACGAGGGAAGTAGAAGCCTGTCTAGAATACAGGAGGGGGAAGATCTGGGATGTTGGTGATGGGAATGTTGCACTGGTAAATGGTGGTAAACGGTAAACGGTGGTAAACGGTGGTGTTCTTTGCATGACTGAAACCCAACTACAATCATAGTTGTAATCAAGCTGTTTAAATATATAAATGCAGGTATTCAGCAGAAGTTATCCTGAGTTATGTGGTGTTTGAGTTGTCAGTGTAGAAACTCAGGGATGATATCTTCACCTGAGAATGGGATACTTAAGTCTCTGCTTTCACACCCTCTAGACTAGGAACACTGTGCCTTTTGAACATGGTGGGGTGCATAGATTTTCTGAGCCCCGAAGTTCTAGAGAGCCTCCAGTAAAGGTAGCTGGTGGGATCCACCCAATTAAGCTACACTTTTACCTGTTTTAGGACATGAGAGGACAATATTTTACTCTCAAAAAGTAAAGTTCTGTTTTTCTTACCGTTTGAAAGTTATTGGCAGAGAGAATTAAAAAATGTCAAGCCAATAATGTCATGTTGAAAAAAAATGTAAGCATTGCTCACAATTATTTTTCCCAATTGGTAAGACGATACATATTCATTTTTGGAAAATATAAAGATTTTAAAAACAAAACTTTTACATTGTAGTATTTAAAGTAATTTTTATTTTATGCGAAAAGAGTAAACAATTACATACCACAATTATATTTTTTATTTTGTGACCAGGCACTTTCAAATAATTACATTTTAGAATGATTTTATTAGATTTATAATTTTCCATTATGTAGCTATAACCTAATGAATTTAACCATTTACTTAATTTTTTGAATTTTTTTTTTTTTGATGCAGAAGGCATCCTAGACAGTGACTATGCTGGATGTCAATTTTAAAAATTCAGTCAACCAGATTTAGTGATTCAATGTGAGAGTCCAAGAATGTGGTACTTCTCAAATCCTGATGTTCAGAAGATTTTTAGGCCACTATAACGAGGCTGGGTGCTTCTGGGGTTCACTCAATAGTACATGGGGCCTTGAGGGCTACACTATTGATTTTGAAGGTCTCTATGGCAATGGGGGGTTGAACCCATGTCATACATATTAACCCTAACTCTTGCCATTCCTATTAAAATTTACATATAATATTGAACTATATATTTCCCAGGAAAAATCGTTTTACATTATATGTATGAGGAAATATCACTCACTTTAGTAGTTCTACTTGCTCTTTCGGCATTTTAAGTCGAACCTGAAAAATAAACAGAAAAAAAGCAAATCATTGTATTTATTTGAGCTTTTATTTATATAAAAAGGGGAAAATATCACCTAACCTTCTATGCATGCATAATATGGGGTACAGGGAGACGACACAGATTTCTTTAAGTCACCTGCATTCCCCCCCTTAACCTACTTTCTGAAGGTGCTAAGATAATATCTAAATTTCTTTAGTGATGAGTTATGCTGGACTTCTTTTTTTTTGGGGGGGGGGGGTCACACCCGGCAGTGCTCAGGGGTTACTCCTGGCTCCATGCTCAGAAATTGCTCCTGGCAGGCACGGGGGACCGTATGGGGCACTGGGATTCAAACCGATGACCTTTTGCATGAAAGGTAAACACCTTACCTCCATGCTATCTCCTGAGCCCCCAAGTTATGCTGGACTTTTATGATGGGTTTCTATGCTGATACTCTATGAGAAATTCCCTATTTCTCAAAGTTGTAAAAGTGCTAAATTCTTTAATGACAGAAGGAGGAGACATAATAAATAGGATTCATGACACAGATATGAAAGGAGCAGATGAAAGGGAAATAGCATGAAATCAAGAAAGAGGAAAGGTGTAGAGGCAGTGGAAAGCAGAAAGGGGGAGGAGAAAATGGAATGGAAATGATGCTGAGCCATTGGGCTGACTTTAAGAACAGTGAATATTACCTCATGTGGTTGCTAAATTACTTTACCAATAGCCCCTAGATAATTTCCTTTTACTTTTTCTTTCTTTTTGTTTTTTGTTTGTTTGTTTGTTTGTTTTTGGGTCACACCCGGCCGTGCTCAGGGTTACTTCTGGCTCTACACTCAGAAATCACTCCTGGCAGGCTCATGACCATATGGGATGGCAGAATTCAAACCACCGTCCTTCTGCATGTGAGGCAAACTCCTTACCTCCATGCTATCTCTCCGGCCCCCTAGATGATTTTCTAATAAGTATGCAACTGACAATGTGTCTAAATTGAACCACCTAACTTCCAGATCCCCAGTCACATCTGCGAAACTTCTTTTTCCTCCTAAAAGTCACACTTAGTCACAGAATTAGGCTATGAGCATAGTTTATTTCTCAAATAATTTTTTTCTCTTAGTCACCTTGATTTACAATTATGTCTATATAAGATTTTTAGGCATACAATGTTCCTACACTAATCCCATCACCAGTTTCAAGTTCCCGCCATCAATCTCTAGCCTCCAGCCTGTTTTCTTAACGGGACATTTTAAAGATTTATTACTGGAAGTTTGGGCTTTGTGTTTTATGACTCTGTATTTATGGCTCTTTATATATATCTATGAGTATATATATAGATACATTTATGTACATATATATATATTCACCTCCTCTACACCTCTGATAAGGCCAAGACCCTGACCTTTGGCCCAGGTCATGTCCACCCTTTATTTTTTCATCCCCATCCATTTATCTCCTTCTCAGGTCTTCTCATTTCTATAATCTAGGACTTTAACATTATTTGATACTTTTCATTTCCTTGTCATGCAATAAGGATGATGTGTGGGATATTAGCACATTGCTTTTGATATTGACCTTTCAATTCACTACAGAAGCCACAGTTACAGTCCATCAATCTGAGAAATGATGTTTCAACTTCTTTGTTGACAAATCTCTTTCCTGTTTCAAAGACTCAGACTTTTTCTTAGCCTAAAATTATGTAAAGCATGAAGAAAATTGAAGGCTGTTGTGTGATATGTGACAAAGGTGACACAAGGAAAAAAAATGCCTTGTTTGATTTTACCCCTACTTAAGATTTTAATTTCCTGTAAGTTCTCTAAACATAATTCTTTTGGCAAGGTTATTGATTGTGGATCTTTTATTTATAGTTAGTTTTTGAGTAACTTTTATTTATAGTTTTTCAGTTTCCATTTGAGAAAGTTTTCTGTCAATACGATATTTTCAAAATTTGTTGTTAAAAATATATAGAAAGTGTCACTGAGCACAAAGTAGCTATCTCTGACGACTGCTATGTATGGCCCCTCAAGAAAAGTTTAAATATACCTCATCTAGCTCTTGAGAGAGAGGTGTAGTTAGCAGCAAAAAATCATGGATATACCTGCCTAGCAGCTGACCATAGTGGGGTCTCTCAGAGGGACTCAGTGAGTCTCCTGACGCTGAGTACACAGACCTACCCTTTAAATGTCACCTGGCCAATAGCCTAGCTTAACTGATTGCTTTTTCACTAATCCCTATAGAGACTCCTAACCTCCAACTGCAGGTATGCCTGCTTTGTATTTGATGGTTTGGAGCCAGGGCTGGATGCCTCTCCCCACCCCTCACTTCACCCTTTGCTTCTGTACATCCAGAAATGCTAGCAGCCACACACACACTACTCTGCTGTTACCATATGAATTCATCAACCTAGCTCTGTAGATTCTCAAAATCTCGGACCATGTGGTCACTTATGAGACCCCACCCCACCCCCATAGTTTAAATTTTGACTTCCTAGTAGAAATACACTGATTTCAGATAGGAAATTATCATAGAAGCCTCATAAACTCGACAAACAAAACCAACAGAATGCTCAATTAGCAATTGATTAGTAAATCTTTAAACAATGAAACAGTGACCCATTGAGAGATATGCCTGTCTCTCTCTCCTATAATTCTACTACCACTTACTTTTACCAAACAATATTAAGTAAACTATTTGTACTTTCCATGAGGAAGGTTTCAGGGAGGTCAGAAAACTGGTGACAAGAGTGGAGGGAATGTTACATTGTTGGTGAGAGAGGTGTTGAAATAGTGAATGCCAGAAATAATTATATTATCAGAATCTCTGTAAACCCTGCTGTCTAAAATAAGGAAATTTAATTAAAAAAAAACAAACAAGCAGAGATGGGGCCGGAGAGGTGGTGCTAGAGGTAGCACTAGCGTAGGACAGACCATAGTTCGATCCCTCGGCGTCTCATATGGTCCCCCCAAGCCAGGAGCGATTTCTGAGTGCATAGCCAGGAGTAACCCCTGAGTGTCAAACAGGTATGGCAAAAAAAAAAAAAAAAAAAAAAACCAAAACAAACAGAGAAAATACTCCTTAATCATCTTGCTGGCATGTATATATATATACTTATAGTGTATGTATGTATATACACACATATGAGAGAGAGAGAGATAGAGAGGGAATATAAAGTACACTAGAACATATTTTCATATACCCTTTGGGCACCTGTGTATATGTATTCTTTTGCTTTTTGGGCCATACCTGATGATGCTCAGGGTTTACTCCTGGCTATGCACTCAGAAATCACTCCTGACTTGGAAGACTATATGGGATGCAAGGGGACTCAAATCGCAGTCCATCCTTGGTTAACCAGTGCGTGCAAGGCAAGCACCTTGCGCCACTGCTCTGGCCCCTGTATATCTTCTTTGAGGAAGTTTCTGTTCATATCTTTCGCACATTTTTAGTGGTGTTGAGCTTTTGGTTTTGTTTCTGAGCCACACCTGGCATGCTCAAGGCTTCTTCCTTGCTATGCACTCATGCTGGAGATGCTCAGGGGACCATATGGGATCAAACTTGTTCTGCAGCATGATTTACTATATCTCTTTATGTATCTTAAACAGTACTTCTTTTTTATTGTAATTTTATTGAAATCATTGTGATTTACAAAGCCCTTCATAGTTGGGTTTCATACATACAATGAATCAGGGCCAATCCCACCACCAGTGTTCACCTCCCTCTACCAATGTTCCCCCAGTACATCCCATATCACTCCTCCTGTCCCCAGTTTGCCAATACAAGCCCATTTTAAGTTTAGATTGTTTAAGTTTGGGTCACTTGATTCCATTGTTGTTGCCTTTGGCTTGGATATTTAGCTCTGTTCTTTTTTAACACTACCAATGTACCTGAGACCACTTGTTCCCTGTCCCCCATCCTTTCATATTTGTGTTTTTTCCTTTTCCACTCTTCCACTTCTTTCCTTCTCCTTGCTATATCCTGGGCCCAGAGTTTTTTGAGACAACTCTCATTTAGACCATTGCATTTCTCAATGCAATTATTCTAAATACCACATATATTATTTATTTATCCTTCTTCTGGCTTACTTCATTTAACAGAATATCTTCCAGTTCCATCCATGTAGCTGCAAAATGCATACTTGCATTATTTCTTACAGCTCTGTAGTATTCCAGTGTGTACATATACCACATCTTCATGATCCATTCATCTGTTGTTAGACATCTAGGTTGATTCCAAGTCTTGGCTGTTGTACAGTGCTGCAATGAATAGCGATGTGCATACATCCTTTGGGATGAATGTTGCTATCATAAGCTATCAGATGAGTGGTAATCTGATATATTTTATCGATTTGTAGGGTGGTTTTTAATTTTGGTAATCATTTATTTTATGATACAGAAGTTTCTTAATGGATGTAGACCCACTTGCTTAACTTTACTGCCTTTGCTTGGCTGATGTCATAAAGTATTTTATCTGTGTTTTACTCAATATAATTTATGGATTCAGGTCTAATAATAAGGTCTTTAATCCTTTTGTTTTGTTTTGTTTTTTGGTTTTGGTTTTTGGGCCACACCTGGTGACTCTCAGGTTCTCCTGGCTATGTGCTCAGAAATCACTCCTGGCTTAGGGGACCTATGGGTCACCGGGGATCAAACCAACATCTGTCCTGGGTCAGCCACGTGCAAGGTAAATGCCCTACTGCTGCACTATCACTCCCACCCCTTTTAAATCCATTTTGACTTGACTTTTGTGCATGATGATAGAGAGAACTTTCATGTGTCTAATGACTAGTTGAGCTCTTGACAAGCTCCCACTAATTCCATGTTAGTAGGAGGGGCAGAAGGCACAAAGAGTTAACCAGTCAACAAAGTGTCCAAGGTAAGTAAAGGCAACAATGAATACTGATGTCCTAAGTCGGTGGTTGGCAACCTGTGGCTCGAGAGCCACATGTGGCTCTTTGAACTTTTAATTTGGCTCTTCTGTGTTTTCTGTGTAACCGGTGGCTGCTCCAGGAATCAGGACTGCTCCTAGGCTGTTAGTGCTCGCCTGGTGTCGAGTTATGTGGTATGGGGGGCGTGACTTTCTGTGTGTGCCACACAGGTCCAGTCAGGTCATGTGGTATGGGGGGCGTGACTTTCTGTCTGGCACCGCCATTGAGGCAGCATTTTCTCTACACTATGGACTGAGGAGCAACAGAGGAGAGAGCTGTGTGTGGGTCAGTTGCTGCATCTTGGTGCCTGGTGAGTCACTGTCCAGCCTGGACTCCGCCCATCTCCACACCTGTAGGACAGTATTTGTATTGGGGCCTTCTGAGCCAGAGCTTCATGCATTTTTTTAATCTAGGAGCCAGCAAAGTAAGTTACTGGTTCTGAGGTCGATATATAACAGTACCAGTGAGGACTATTTGAGTGAACACTGCTTAAAATATCCATGATGAGCCCCACTAATTTATAATACTATTTACACACATAAGATGCCATATATGCGTCATCCACAGATTCCCCCTCCCCATAATAGTGCGTCATTCACAGATTCCCCTCATAACAGTGTATCATCCTCAGTTCCCCCATTACATGGAGTCATCCACAGATCCCCCATAACAGTGTGTCATCCACCAATAAATACACAGATAAATAACAGTGCATGTTCCACAGGTAAATAACAGTGCGTCATCCACAAAGGTCCCCATAACAGTGTGTCATTCAATATTCTTTTATGTGATTAAGGATGCCAATTTGGATTTGGTGGCTTTATTTCAAAATGAAACATTTTATAGGTGCTCCGTTTGACATGGCTACAAAGAAAAAACAACGAAAAATTGAAGACGAAAGCCGAGAATTTAAAGTGGAATGGACCGAGTCTTTTGCATTTCAGAACATAAATGGCTTTCCAACCTGTCTTATTTGTAAAGAAAAATTGATGCATAACAAAAAATCTAATTTGGAGAGACATTTTACAACAAAACACTTGTCCTTTGGTAATAAATATCCTGTTGGTGATGCAAGGAAGAAAGCAGTTGAGGAACTTCTGAAGAGTCAAGAAAAATTGGCAACTTTGAAATGCAATTGCTAGATTTAAAAAACAAAGAACTGTGGAGCTCGAAATTTGAAAGTCTTTGTGC
>PVKC010027972.1:0-15538 GCA_004027635.1 Crocidura indochinensis
TGACATTGGGGGCACACCTTTGTTTATGGTTGATACTGGGTATCATCTTACACTCTTGGATCGGGCTTCAGGGGCTGCACACAGGGTGTGCACTGACAGAGGCTAGGAACAGAATCCTGACTCCTGAACTGGCCGTCCGGCACACAGAGAGCCAAATTAAAAGTGTAAAGAGCCACATATGGCTTGCGAGCCGTAGGTTGCTGATCACTGCTCTAGGCTATAAGTGATCACTTAGCAAGTTATTCCTATCCACTGATACTTCTTGTGCATTTCTTTATTTGCTAACTCTCACTTATGTGCCATTGCTAAAATTTGGTGGGGGGGCACACCTGGTGATATTCGGCGGTTACTCCTGATTTTACACTTAGAAATTATTCCTTGAGGGCTTTGAGGACCATAAAGATGTGAGCTCAAACCCTTGTTGACTGTGTATAAGGCAAATGCCTTCCCTAATGTATTATCATAACCCTTGGAATATTTTTCATCTATAACATTTTTGCTATATCCACCAGGATTCAGCAAGATTGTTTACCCTAATAGAAAGTCTTTTCTTATTGGTATTCTTTATATAGCTTCAAGATAAATATTAGTATATTTTATTTTAAATAATCTATGTTTTAGAATATATTTAATATAGGTATAATATTATGATGTTTTTGGATTTTGGGCCGCATCCAGTGATGCTCAGGGGTTACTCCTGGCTATGTGCTCAAAAATTGCTCCTGGCTCAGGGGCCCATATGGAATGGTGGGGATTAAACCAGGTCCATCCTGGGCAGCTGAATAAAAAGCAAAAACCCTACCAACTGTGCTATTGCTCTGGCCCCTAATATTAACATTATTAACCTTGTTTGTTTGTTGTTGTTTTTTGTCCATTTTATCTCCTATTTTTCTTAATTTCACATTGCATACTACTTTGGCAAATTCATGTTTACAGAGGAAATATCAATACCTAAAATTTTGGAATAATATTAATATAATTCATTATGAAATCTACGTGACATTTTTTCTTTATATACCCGTTATGCATTTAAGTTATTTGTGAATGTGGTTAAATAATCTATTGGTTAAAAAGTTGATTCTTCACACAGACAAAAATGTGTCAGTTGTTTGGGGAGAAAATTAATTCATTATTTTATGCAGTATGGTGTCACTTCCCATTCCCAGAGTAGCACTGGATCATTCATTGTATAAAACTGAATGAATAATCTTGTTTTTGGGGTTTGATATGAAAAAATGAGGTATTAATTGTAGTAAATCAGCCTTAGAATGGGCTTGGATGGTGGATGGAGGCCTCTGTCTTTAGGCTCTGAACCATGTGACTACACAACCCCCATTAACCGTCAGGTCTGGAGGTTCATGAGAGCGGTGGGTAGAAATCTCACGCACATGCAGGCTTCAGGAAGTAGCAGCTTTATTCATCCGAGCCACCACATGTGTGGTCTATATCATAACCATTTAAGCATTCAGCTATTCTTAGCTAGCCCTGCATCTTAACTTCTCTCAGCCATCTTTCCTCTGACCTTCAAACTGGCAAAGATCCATCCCGGCAGAAGCCAAAGACAAAAAAGAGATCCTCTCCTCTGGGTCAGAGCCCTTAAATACCTTTCCAAGACCCCTCCCATGAAATGGGCTGGGTCTGCAGGTAAAGTTACAGGTCATCTCTGGTTCCCAAGACCCCACCCAGAAATGGGCGGGTCTCAGTTACCTGTATTCCGGGGTGGAGCTACAATTAATATTTTAATTCTTTAATTTTGTTTTTACTTTATAATTTTATTTTTTACTTTAAAACCTAAAAAATTAATTCTAAGATTTCTTCATGTGTCTAGGTTTTTATAGGATACTAATTATTTTCTTCTCAGTGGTTACAATAAATAGCTATAAAACTAGCCCAGATAAAAAAAATATTTTTATATATTTTATATACATAAAATATATCTAATAGCTATTCAAGGATCTTTTTTTTTGTGGTTTTTGGGTCACACCCGGCAGTGCTCAGGGGTTACTCCTGGCTCCATGCTCAGAAATTGCTCCTGGCAGGCACGGGGGACCATATGGGGCACTGGGATTCGAACTGATGACCTTTTGCGTGAAAGGCAAACGCCTTACCTCTATGCTATCTCCCGGGCCCCTCAAGGATCTATTTTTTTTTTTTTGTTTTGTTTTTTGGGCCACACCCGGCGACGCTCAGGGGTTAGCTCCTGGCTATTTGCTCAGAAGTCGCTCCTGTTAGGCACAGGGGACCATATGGGGAACCAGGGGATCAAACCGCGATCCATCCTAGGTTAGCGCAGGCACCTTAGCTCCAGCGCCACCGCCCGGCCCCAAGGATCTGTTTTTTAATAAACATTTAATAGACTATTCTTTGAGGATTGTACTGATCTGAATTCTATTGTTGTCTACTTGAGTGATTTCTAGTTTAGTTGCTCATCAGGATGACCTGCTTGCTATGAGGGACATATGTTTCTATAATAATATTTTCTTGTTTAAAATGGTGAGAATTCCTAAAATTAGGTTTGCCAAAAATAAATAGTATTTAGGGCCAGAGAGATATCACAGCGGTAGGGTATTTGCCTTGCATGCATCCAACAAAGGATGGACCCTGGTTTGGTTCCCAGCATTTCATATGGCCCCCGAGAGCCTGATAGGAGCAATTTCTGAGCACAGAGCCAGGAGTAAGCCCTGAGTGCCACTGGGTGTGGCCCCAAATCAAAATAAACCAAAAGTATTCATGGGATTTTGTTTAATGTTAACAATATAAAAAATATATTGTGTATAAGAAAATATAAATATAACATCATTTTAAATATAACATTTAAATGTGAATATTAATATCAAATATAGCATAAATAAATGTATAAATTATATACTTATATTTTATTTCATAATCATACTTTTTTTTTTTTTTTTTTGGTTTTTGGGCCACACCTGGTGATGCTCAGGGGTTACTCCTGGCTATTCACTCAGAAGTCGCTCCTGGCAGGCACCGGGGACTATATGGGGCACCGGGGGATCAAACCGTGGTCTGTCCTATGTTAGCACAAGGCAAGGCAGGCACGTTACCTCCAGCACCACCGCCCGGCCCCCCATAATCATACATTTTAACCCATGTAATCATGAAGAGTAGAATCATTGTTTTTGACACTGTAGTTGCCAATTCTAGATCCCATCCCACAAATGAATTCTTTTTTCTTCTTTTTTAAAAAGGTTTTTAGGCAATACCCAACAGTGTTCAGGGATTACTCCTACATCTATACTCAGGAATCTCTCCTGGTGGGCTTGGGTGACAATGAAGAATGCACAATATTAAACCCAGGCTAACTCTGTCCAAAGAAAGTGCCCTACACACTATACAATATCTCCAGACTCACTTTATTTTTTTGGTTTTTCTCTGGTCCCCAGTTTTTGTTATTATAATTTTATACTCAGTTCTCTTACAAACTGAATATGGCATAACTTTTATGTGACCATTCCACCTAGTGATATTTGATTTTGAAACCTGCCCTTTATTTAAAGCATTAACAAACTCAGTACTTTGTGAACACTTGCCATGAGAAGCAGATTTGTCTATTAAGGTCAGAACACTATGATTATATCCTAGCTCTAATTGGCTCATGGCTTTTGACAAGTTCTTTCATCTTTCTCAACCTGTCTTTCCTCTTTTATCAAGTGGAGATATTGAATTGTATATACATTTATTTATATAGAAAAGTAGCACTATCCAATAGAACTTTTTGTATTGATGAGGATGTTTTCTAATCTCTACTGTTTTATATAAAAGATACTGGAACACAGTTTCCAAATTTTTTCATTTATCAAGACCTTTTAGGAGAAAGATAAACCAATATCCCATTAGAATTGTGTATTTTTTGAAGTGAACAAACAGAAAACATCCTCTAATTCAGTCTGAGAGTACCGTGCTCATATCCTCTTCCCTATTGGTCCAATACCTGCCACTGGGGAAATATTGCATGGAATCATGATGCTTTTGAAGATATGGCATGTAATCGAGGCTCCTAATTAGCTAAAAATTAACTATTACTAAGAAAAAAATTATCCCTAAGTCATCCTGTATTGTCAAATGAATACACTATTAAAATTCAATGCCTTTGGGGCCGGGCGGTGACGCTGGAGGTAAGGTGCCTGCCTTACCGCGCTAACCTTGGACGGACCGTGGTTCGATCCCCTGTGCCCCATACTGTCCCCCAGGCCAGGGGGACTTCTGAGCGCATAGCCAGGAGTAACCCCTGAGCGTCACTGGGTGTGGCCCAAAAACCAAAAAAAAAAAAAAAATTCAATGCCTTTTTATCACAGATGTTTGTGTATTCCAAGACTCTGTTTGGCATACAGTAAGCACTTAGCCTCTATTTTGTGGCAGAAAGAGAGTCACATTTGACTTTTTGAAAGGGAAATGTGCACTTTTACATATTTTAGGAAAACATGTGTTCAAATATTTTTCTGAGATATTTATTAGTAAAACTTTGTACAGCTGGGATCTTAATACTTTTCATAGAGAATTTACAATTTTCATTTTTAGAACATTGTTTAGTTTTAAATTATGAATGACCTTTTCATATATTTATTACTTTAAAAATATTTTATTGTTTAGGAAGTTACAGTAAAGTGAGTTAATTTGTATGGTACCTATAACCAATATTGCTACTCCATCCTCAAATAAAATATCTCTGACCTCCACCGCGTTACCTAACTTTCTCAAAATCTGGTCTTCTTGCTCCCTGTTTCTACCCTCACTATTTTGTAATTAAATTATAACACTGTAAAAATTCCTGGTGTATAGTTTTATATATCAATAGCACATAAATCTTAGTAACTCAAATTTTAATATGCACATGGATCTCTGTGCTACTTACCTCATTGAATAACACAGACTTGGATGGTAATTGGTTAGATATTTAGTAACATAATTCATTGCAGGAATTAAAATAATGCTCAGGTACACTAATATAAGAATAGTAATAATGAACTATCCAGACTTTAATGTTTCAAATACATTTTAGTTGGGCAAAGTGGTCATTATTTATTTTTCACATGAGTTCATTTATGTTGTTAAATTATCTAATTAGGTTAAAAATCAAGTTATAAGGATTTAGAATTACTACCATATTTGACATCTACTGTGATGCTTAACAGTTAATATTTAAGTATACATTTTTTTATCTTCAATAGCATACTGTCCTTGTTTCTATGTATACATGATTATTTTCTAATTGCCTTGTACATTGCAATATGCTTAAGTGAATATTTTAAGATTGGCAAGTTCCTGCTAGGGAAACAAATCAGATAGTAAATACATATGGATGGCTTTTAACCTTACGTACATTTTCTAAGACATCCTAGATTTATAAAATATTTGAAATAATTTTTATAAATTTTAGCATATCTACTTTTTGACTGTTTATTTTATGAATTTTTTCAAGGAAATATGAGGAAAGTTTAAATTACTATTTTTAATAATGACTGCACAGCACATAGGAAAGAAAATGACATGAGAGTTTCTTTATACCTGACAAACTCTCAAATGTAGATGGTACATTGCTAAAGTAATGATTCTGTGTTATGAAACATCACTGTGTATAATACATGCTAACAAAACTCCAATATGTATTAGAATGAAAATAAAATGATCCATTGCTTCTGGTAAGTTGGTGATCATAACTAAAATGTATTCATTGTCAATATTTATATGTGCTCTCATTAGTTGGCTTTGTTTGATATTTTATTTGAGCATCTTTTTCAGCTATTTAAAGGTACTTTTAAAGAATGATTTATTAAAATAAGAAAGTCAATTTTGGGTCTTACATGATGGGAAAACTATATTTATCTGAAACTTGTTGCATCAGTTCAGTTTACTGTTTCTATAGTTTTAAAGGATAAAACAACAGTAAGTTTCATAAGTTAAAAATATGATAAACTATCAGAGTAATTGTAGTATTTCCTTAGTGTTCTTGTGACTATTTTCTCTTTTCTTACATCCAGTGATTTCAGACTGAAATAAAGTTATATATGTGTACATATACATATATATGTATACTATATATATATATATCATAATGCACTGAAATTAGAAGTGAACTAAGAGACACAGAGGAAAATCTTTAACATCTGAGCATTAAACAGCTCACTAATGAACAACCAGTGGGTCAGAGATGAAACCGAAAGATTCCTGGAATCAAAAGATTTCTGGAAACAATGAGGATGAAGACACAAATTATCAGAATTTGTGGTGCACAGTGAAAGCAGTAGAGCAATAGAGGAGAATGTATAGCTTTGCAAGCACACATCAGGAAGGAATAATGGGTCTACATAAGCAAATTAACAATACAGCTTATAAAATTATAAAAGGATCAAAAAAAATTATAAAAGGATCAACAAAATGAGCTAAAAATAGTTAGGCATAAGGAAATATCAAAGTTCAGAGCAGAAATTATTAAATTGAAAATCAAAAAAGCAATATGAAAGATCAATGAAAGCAAAAGTTATTTTTTATGTATTTTTATTTTTTAATTTATTTGAAGAAAATATATCATTAGTTGACACAATTGATCATAATACATTTGTTTCGGAAAGAACAAAGGCAAAGTTATTAAAATAGAAAAACTGACGAGCTAGAAGAGAAAGCTTCAGTAGCAAGTATATATTTTTTTGTTTTGTTTCATGTTTGAGCCACACCCAGCGATGCTCAGGGGTTACTCCTGGCTGTCTGCTCAGAAATAGCTCCTGGCAGGCACAGGGGACCATATGGGACACCAGGATTAGAACCAACCACCTTTGGTCCTGGATTGGCTGCTTGCAAGGCAAACACTGCTGTGCTATCTCTATGGGCCGCACGTCTATTTTTGATATTCATTGAATCACCAGTTACTCATTAAAGGCCTAGCAGAAGGTTTAATAAGCTTTTCTTCTTCTTCTTCTTCTTCCTTTTTTTTTTAAGGATAAGAGTTAAAGAGTACAGCAAAAACAGTGTTAGAGTGGTAATTGTTTACATAGGCAGAGCCCAAATATGGGGGGCATTGAAAGGAAAAGCTTCGGCCTAAATACAAGTAGACCTTACCCCTGAAGTTTTCTGGCATAAGACCATTTCTAGGCTCTAGGCATACTAGGTTGTCCAACCCATCTCATTGTCTGTAGTGCAATATGCCCCCCCCCCCACAGTCGTTGTTGTTGGTGTCTGATTTCTGTAGTTAAACATCCTGGAATCTGTGCATATCCTACATGGAAGTCAGGATGTTGAGGAGCTTCTTCTAGTTTCACCTCACAATTAGAGGGCAATTCAGAGAACCCTGCCCTGAAAGCAGGTAGTTGTTGTATGTTTTCTCAGTGTTAACGGACCTCTCTTTGGATAACATCAATGCTGGGTCAGTGGTAGCATCTTCTCTGGTAAAGGATTGCTCTCAGATGATATTATAGGCAACCGTGGTTGTTTCATATATGGCATCCTGGTTCAGGGGTGAATGGAAAATGCCTGTTCTTTTGAGGCCCGAGTCAGGTTATTATGACAATGTTTAGGGTGTAAGGTCGCATTGCATTACAAGATTTGTGTGTTCCTATCTCTATTAGATAAGAACTTTCCTGTATGTATTGTATTTTCCCATTTTAATGTGCCTATGCAAAAGCAGAACAATGCCTCATGGCATTATTGGTACACATGGGAACCGCTGGAACAAGTCCAACAATCCCCATAACTTGGTTCTAACATAAGCTCTAAATCTAGGGACTCTTCTACCAGAATTCCTTATTGAACAGATCATAAAGAGAAGAACAGACAAAACAGTGGGGAAAATCGTCACTGTATAAGAGAATATTCAGGAAGAGTAATAGCTGTTCAGGGAATACATACAAGACATTCAAAAGATATATATGTGTCCCTTTTATGTGTTTTGAAGTATATGGGGGTGTGTTATATTCAGTGCATCACTTTGGTCAGTGATTTGACTTGTGCAATCTCATAACTGGCTGGTGATGGACCCATATCAGGAAAATTCTTGAGCTGTGATTTCTCAGAAATCAAGTCTCTTAGCAAGAAAAGGCTCAAAATGAAGAAAGGAGGAGGAAATGAGACCTCTGAGAGTAGCTCAATAATAGTAGTGTATTGGAATCTTCTTAGGCTGAGAGTCTATCATAACACTTAGGGTGCGGTTTGGCAGCTGGCTTTGTGTGGGGATAATGATCTGCTTCTTGAGGAGCCAAGAACTGAAGGTAAAAAAGGTTAAATATGGGGTAATGATGGTTGGGGGTGAGGGAGTGAAGGACTAGACATGAGTTTGTAGGGCAGTAGGCAAGGGTAGACTATAATATAGACATTCTGCATTTGCAAAACTTATATTAATCATAGGGAATCCTATCAACTTATATCATATGCGCTAGACCCCGCATGGTTTTCAAAATGGAGACCAGTGAGGAAAAAAAGTCGCTTGTGATTGCCCCAGCCCAACCCTTTTTAGAGTCCTACCCAGCACCCACCTTTCTGGCTGCCTGGGTCAGCACCTAGGCATGCCCCTGGAGTCCAGGAGGAAGAAGGAGGGAGATGTCTGAGAGCCTCCCTGGCCTCCCAGCACCAAAAGTTGTTTATTTGGAAAAATCAATAAGATTGGTAAAGCACTAGCAAAGCTCACAAAGAATGGGAGAGAGAAACTTAACAAACTGAATTAGAAGTGCAAAGGTGCAGATTACTACAGATACTACAAAGATTTAAAGGATAAACAGAGACTAGTTTGAAAAACTCTATGCCACAAAACAAGAGTACCTGGAAGAAATGGATAAATTCTTGGACTCTTAGAATCTTCCACTGTTGAATCAGGATGATCTAACATATATAAGCAGACCCATCACTATTTAGGAAATTAAAATGGTAATCAAAAGCCTTCCTTAAAACAAAAGCCTACCGCAGCCCACTAAAAAATTCTTTCAAACCTTTAAAAAGGAAGGAAGGAAGGAAGGAAGGAGAGAAGGAAAAGAAGGAAGGGAAGAAGGGAAGGAGGGAGGGAGGGTGGGAAAGACGCAGGAAGGGAAGAATAAGTAAGAAAGGAAGGAAAGAAGGAAGGAAGGAAGGAAGGAAGGAAGGAAGGAAGGAAGGAAGGAAGGAAGGAAGGAAGGAAGGAAGGACAAAGGAAGAAAAGACAAAGTGGAGGCTACAAATCAGTATCCCTAATTAACACATATGTTAAGATTCTCCACAAAATCCTAGCAAATAGAACCCAGTGTTTCATCAAGTTGGTCATACACCATGACCAAGTAGGTTTCATGCCAGAGATGCAAGAATGGTTTAATATACACAAATCAATCAATTTAATATACCATATCAACCAAAGGAAAAATAAAAAGCATGATTATATTATTAGATGAAGAGAATGCATTTGATAAGGTCCAACACACATTCATGATAAAATCTCTCAACAAGATGTGAATGGAAGGAACTTTTCTCAGTATTGTCAAGGTCATTTACCACAAGCCCATAGCAAATATTATACTCAATGGAGATAAACTCAAAGCCTTTCCTTTAAACTGGTACAATATAAGGCTTCCCTCTTGCTACTCCTATTTCACAGTACTGGAACTACTTTCCATAACATTAGATACGAAAAAGATATCAAGATAGAAATGGGAGAAATCAAGTTCTCAATGTTTGCAAATGACATACTACTATATTTAGAAACCCTAAAGACTACAAAAATGCTTCTAGAAGCAATAGATTTATATAGTAAAGTGGAAGGCTACAACATTAACATGCAAAAATCAATTGGTCTTATTATACACAAAGAATGTTAGAGAAGAAATGGACTTTAAAAATATCTCATTCGGGGCCCGGGAGATAGCATGGAGGTAAGGCGTTTGTCTTTCATGCAAAAGGTCACTGGTTCGAATCCCGGTGCCCCATATGGTCCCCCGTGCCTGCCAGGAGCAATTTCTGAGCATGGAGCCAGGAGTGACCCCTGAGCACTGCCGGGTGTGACCCAAAAACCAAAAAAAAAATATATATCTCATCATAATAGTGTCACAGAAACTCAAATACATTGGAGTCAATTTTACTGAAGAGGTGAAGGACCTATACAACAAAAACTACAAAACACAGCTTCAAGAAATGAAAAGAAAAAAGGGAATGGAGACATATACCTGTTGAAATATAGGGAGAATTAGCATCATTAAAATGGCAATACTCCCCAAAGCACTGCATAAATTTAATGCAGTTCTTCTAAGGATACTCATGGCATTCAAAGAAGTGGTTCACACACTCCCGAAATTCATTTGGAAAAATAAACACCCGCAAATATCTAAAGCAACCCCTAAGAAAAAAGGATGAAAAGTATAACATTCCCCAACTTTAAATTGTACTATTATAAAGCAATAGTCATTATAACTACCCTCAGATCATTGGAATAGACTTGAATATTCAGAGAATGATCCAAATCTATACAATCAGTTAATTTTTATGTAGGAAGCAAGGAAAGCCTGTTCAACAAGTGGTATTGGGATAACTGGTCAGCCACATGCAAATAAGCAAACTCAGTCCTCCATCTAACACCATGTACAAAAGTCAAATCCAAACAGACTACAACCTTTATATCAGACTTGGAACCATAAGATATATAGAAGAAAATGTAGGTAAAATACTCCATGATATTGTGACTAAAGGCATCTTCAAAGAGAAAACACTACTGTCAAACAAGTGGAAGCAGAGATCAACAAATGGGATTACATTAAACTGAGAAGCTTTGGCACCTAAAAGAAAATATTGACTAGAACAGAAATGCCACCTACATAATGGGAGAAACTATTAAAACAATACCCATCAGATAAGGGGCCAATATCTAACATATAGAAGGCACTGATAGAACTTAATAAGAAAAAGACATCTAACCCCATAAAAATATGGTGAGATGAAATGAACAGACTTTCCTCAAAGAAGAAATACAGATGGCCAAATGGTACATGAAAAATCCACATTCCTAATCATCAGGGAGATGCAAATAAAAAAAAAACAATGAATTATCATTTCATGCCACAAAGACTGGCACACATCAGAAGAACAAGATCAAACTCTGCTGGCGGGGATGTGGGGAAAAGGAACTCTCATTCATATCTGGTGGGAATGCCATCTAGTCCAGCTTTTATGGAAAACAATATGGAAATTCCTCAAAAAAAAACAGAACTGGAAATTCAGCTTCTATATGATACAGCAATACCACTCATGGACATACCCAAGGAACACAAAAACACAATATAAAAATGACCTCTGCATGTCTATATTTATTGCAGCACTATTTACATTAGTCAAAATCTGGAAAGAACTCAAATGCCTGATAACAGAGTGGCTAAAGTAACCCTGGTAGATATACACAAAAGAATACTAATCAGCTGTCAGGAAATATGAAGTCATGAAATTTTCCTACAAGTGAATGGACAGGAAACTATTATGCTGAGTGAAATAAGTCTGAGGGGACATAGATAGAATAGTCTCACTTATCTGTGGAATTAAGAAAAATAAAAGAAAGTATGTTAAAAATACCCATAGAAATAGATGTAGCTTCATTATATGAAGCTTACCACAAAGAGTGATGAGTTCAGTTAGAGAAATAACTACATTAACAACTATCATAAGAATGGTAGTGAGTCAGAGAAATAGAATGCATGTCTCAAAGACAGGCAGGGGGTGGAAGAAGAGGCAGATGGGGCATTGGTGGTGGGAAGGTTGCACTGGTGAAGGGGGTGTACTTTTTATGACTGAAACCCTACTACAAATAGGTTTGTAATCATGGCGCTTTAAAAAACATTATTATAATATAAATATTAGGAAACGGAATATACTTTAGGATGATATTTGGTTGATATTGAATATCAAATCTGAAGTAGACATATATGTACACATATATAAAATACACACAGGCATAGAATGATAGTTACACTATCGTATTTGTAGAAGTGAACTTTGTAGCTCTCTAGATCAATAGTAATGTTTGCTGATATGATAGAAAAATATTCTTAAAGTAGTCTTAAACAGCTATTCATTGAATTTAAAAATATTTTCAGAACTTTAAGCATCATGATTCCTAGTTTTGTTAAGGATGGTTTTATGCATATCTCATTCTAGCACCACACCCACTGCTTGTCTTTATCGGTTTCCCAAGGATCTTTCTAGTACTTCCCTTATTTTGCCAAGAAGCTCAGATTTGGAGATCAACATCCCAGTTCTTTTGTATTTGATCATTAGTTATTACCTTACTATGTCTCTTTATATCCCACATATGTGAAGTAATTTTTCTCTGTCCCTCTCCATCTGATTACTTTAATCTATCCATGTTGTAAGAATTGCATGATTTTGGATTTCTTAAAATTGGGTATCATTTAATTGTGTTTCTATATCATAATTTCTTTGTTGAAAGTTTTAAAAATTCATCACTACAGTTTTATCTAGGTTAGCTTCGCAAATAGAGGGAGAAACATGGGAGGACACCTGGACCAAAAAGATGTATGATCACTGATAGTAAGCTAGACAAAGAGGGGACCACCTACTCTTGCAGCCAGGGTTAATGATGGTGGGGGATATGGGCCGCAGAAAGGGAATGGGGAAGGGAGGAGGACAAATTTGGTGGTGGGTATTCCCCTGATTCAATGTTAATATGTACCTAAAATACTAATGTGAAAGATATGTAAGCTACTATGATCAAAATAAAAATTAAAAAAAAAGTGCTTTAAAATATCCAGGAAAAATAATACACTTTGTGATTCTCTCTCTCTCTATCTCTCTCTCTGTGTCTCTTTCTCTGTCTCTCTCTCTCTCTCTTTCTCTCTCTCTGTCTGTCTCTCTCTGTCTCTCTCTCTCTCTATCTCTTTCTGTCTTTCTCTCTCTCAGCATCTGGGCCACACTTGGTGACACTCAGGAGTTACTCCTGGCTATGTACTCAGAAATCACTCCTGGCTTGGGGGACCATATGGTACGCAGGTGATTGGACTGATATCTGTCCTTGGTTAGCACATGCAAGGCAAATCGTACCGCTCGCACCACTGCTCCAAACCTGTTTTCTCTTATTTTTAACCCCCTACCATTTCTGATGGCCATTTATAGTGTTATTAAAATTTAGATTGTATGATATACAGAAATTTCCACAAATTTTCAAGTAAATGTCAGAGAAATTGCTATATTCAAGTTTTATTCTTGTATGTGGGTATAATTTTATTTATTTATTTATTATTTTTGGGCCACACCTGGCAGTACTCAGTGGTCACTCCTGGCTCTGTGCTCTAAAGTCACTCCTGAGAGGCTTGGGGGACCATATGGAATGCTGGCAATCTAAAAGGTGTAAGTCTGGAGTTGGTGGCATGCAAGGCAAATGCCCAACTATTATGCTATCGCTTTGGCCTCAATGTGCGTATCAATTAAATAAAAATATTTGAAGTTGCTTTTTATGTTATTTTTTAACTGTCCATATTCCATCATGATATGATTTAGAACTTAATGTTTATTAGTCCAGACAACCACATCGTGTGAAGTTTTTTTTTTTCCTTAAAGATGGAACTATTAACTAAGCTGTCATTTTGGATTTTCCATTATTTCTATATTTTTTCACTTGTTAGGCTATCCTCTATAGATTACTAAAGCATAGTTTCATCAAATCCACAAACAGATTTTAAGGGAGTTGTTCTGAAAATCATACTCGTGGATTCATTATTATTCCTCACACAATAATTCAGTGACACTTTCTTTTATTGTAATTCTTCTACTGATGATCCTGTTATCTACTCTCTGAATTTTAGATTGTTATAGTACTATGATGCTTGTTAAAGCAATGGAACATTTTCTATGCGCAATCTGAGTAGCAAATCAGTGTTTGGCCAAATTCTATTTTAAGTAATTATATCTTCCTTGCTTAATTTTTACCCTGTAATTTTCATTCTTGAATTGTCCTAGAATCTTAACAGTTTTGATCATTTAAGTCTCAGCTTCGATTTGAAACAACTTCAGATGCTTTGGATGAGAAGCTCTGAGTGCTGTAAATGTTAAAATGATTTCAGCTTAGTTGAGCATGCTTTAGGGCATATTTTTAAAGAAATTTCTTTAAATGAAGTAAGGAAATTATGCAGACATGAATTTTGCAGTATCTTATATTTCAGGTTCTTTGATTTTATTATGCTTTACTTTTTAAATATATGCCGTATTTTATATTCTGTATAATTAAAAGCAAACTCATTTTGTAAATGTTTAAATTATTATTGAGTTTGTCTTGCTTTTCTTCATCTATACTTATCTACAAAGAGACTCACGCACTTTCTATATCAACTGTCATTCTATAACATTGAGTTACATTATCCTAGGTATAATGCACAGGATATACAGTTTCACAAATGTACAAATCTAATATTTTTAAAATAATTAAAAATAAAAAGAAATTTGCTTAGAAGAAAATAGCTACTAACTTTGTGGGTGCTGGTTTCTTTGGGGTGACAGCTGCCTGCAGCTTGCAGTTTGCAGTATTCACTGTGTTTGTGTTTATGCCAGCCCTGGAATGGATGGGTTAGCTAGCAGGGATAGAAATCATACAAAATCATGGGAGAAGGTACATAAGGACCAGGGGGTGACCAGGGGTTACGCAGAGCCAGCCAAGCCTCTTACTAAGCTGAACTGCTTTCACTGCCACTTTTATTAGCCAGAGTTAGCAGAAAGGCAATTCATTAGAGGGGCAGTGTTGGCATAGTTAAGGGTACTTATATTAATTAAACCTAGGTGAATCCCTAATAAAACCTTTGTGGATTTTTACAAATCAGGGTGAGGAGGAAAGAAAAAGCAGGAGTGATGTAATAATCAAATGCAGGGGTATTATCATCTACATAACTTAATGGTTTTTTATGGGCTAACACTGAAAAACAATAGACAAAACTATTGTGGTCACAATTTATATAGCTGTGAACTCTTCAATATGGTGATTATTAAGCATTAGAAATATGAGTAAGAAATTAATACTGTGCCATATATAATTTGAAGACTTACAGTTTACATTATAACTCTTATATTGACTAAGTGTTATTAAATATTATCAAAGTAAATTATACCTGTTTTGTTAATCTTAATGTATTTGTTGCTAGAAAAATTTAAATTGGATGTGTCTCCTATGATAGTTTTATTAGACTTGAAGGTGAGACACATCTTGGTTTTGGGGTCACATTAAGTGTTGCTTAGGATCTTCTCCTGGCTTTATGTTTGGGTTCACTCCTGGCATGCTCAGAGGACCATTTGGAGGCAGGAGCATCCCTGTAAATATGTAAAATATGTGCTTAGCTGGTTGAATTATCTATTACTCCAGTCTGGAGCTACACATGTTGACTACTGCAGTCAACGTTTCTCCATGCTCTTTTAGTTAAATACTTTGATCTTTAAAACCTTTTATATTATTTTTCTGTTAAAAAAAAAACAACTCCATTTGATACCTCTTGCAGCTCAGTGATTTTAAATTTATTCTGAGAAAGGGATAAACTCAAGTAATTAAAAGCTTAGGTTAGAAGCTTTGGACTTTTTTTTTTTTTTTTTT
>PVKC010027974.1:0-15585 GCA_004027635.1 Crocidura indochinensis
TCCGGGGGGAAAGAGCAGAGGGGGATCGGGGGACCCAGGCCCGAGAGCGCCCCCACCCAGGCCCGAGAGCGCCCCCACCCTAGGCCGGGCCAAGGGGCCTCCGGCACGTATGGAGGTCTCTCTGCCGGAGGCCAGCCCGAGCCGGCTGAGAAACCTGCCCCAGGAAGGGAGGAAAGACCCTCCCAGGCCCTAGGAACAGGAGTAACCAACAAAACTTTATCCAAATGAAACACTATAATATTTGTCAAGATTTTTATAAAGGGTTAAAACTGTAATGGTGGATCAGTTTGCAATATATGAAATGAAAATTAGGTAGCTTTCAAAATGAGTCAGCATTGAAAATTTAAGACTTGCTACTACTTTTAACATTACTTCAAAATTTGAGTGGGATTAGCTTTGATAAACATAATAGAGAGGTCAGTCCGGTCAATAACTAAGTGGGTATTTTGAATTTTGTTCAGCTTATATTTTAACTGTTTGGATATTTTAAGCCAGATCCTTCAGTGATCTGGGACTGATCCTGGTTCTGTGTGAGCCATTCCTGGTTGTGCTGGGAGAATCTTTGGTACCAGTGGATGAACCTGTATCTTAAGACAGATGTGGGGCTGGAGAGATAGCATGGAGTAAGGCGCTTGCCTTGGATGCAGAAGGTTGGTGGCTCAAATCCCAGTATCCCATATGGTCCCCTGAGTCTGTCAGGGGTGATTTCTGAGTATAGAGCCAGAAGTAACCCCTGAGCACTGCCGGATGTGGACTCCCCCCCCCCCAAAAAAAAAAGACAGATGCCTTACCTTCTGTACTACACTTCTGACTATGCATCTTATAGATTCTGATGTCTTCCCCTTTTGTTCAGCCCATCTTTCCCTTCTTGGCAAATTTGGTTCCTACTGACCAACCTTATTACATCAGTTTTTCTACTTGTCCTTCACTTTTTCCTCTTTATACTCTGAAATGTGCTTTCCCAAGCCTAGTACCACAAACATTTCTATATGGAGAAAATTTGAAAAAAAAATATCTTTAGTTCTAACTTTTTGATATTCTGAACACAGAGCTGAATATCAAGTCTACTATATATCTCTATTTTAATGCTTTTTTAGCTTTGCAACATTTAATATATTCCAAATTGATCCTTCTTCTTTGCTGACTTGTAAGTTTACTTCCCAAATTAACTTAATCGCTTATGTTTATAACCTGTCATCTATTATTCCTATCTCTGCATTATTCTCATCTGTATCTAATCAGTAAGAAAAACTATTGATTCAGTTAAGATAAATAACGTCTAATTGTAGAGTTGGAATGTAAATCTTGAACAAGTTCTGCATAGCTTAAGATCTAAAAATACATTTTTAGATTAGGGACAACATTTATTAAACAGTAACACAAGATAGGAATTTTCACAAATTATTTGAGAGTTAACGCTAGATAACCAGAAATAAGCAGATGCATGTGGAACACTTGAAATTGGGCTGCAAAAAATTGGTGGAGAGCACATCAGGGAAACGTTGAACTATAAGGGAGGACGCATTTTAGATATGATTTCTTTGATGTGTAAATATTATGTGCAAACAACTGGACTATGGAGAACCCACAGATTTAGTCAAATGTTAAGATGTTTCCGTGAGATGATTTTTATATGAGTAACATCTGAGCCAGTAGACTGACTTTTCAATCCCTTTTGTGGATAGACCTATCTAGTCTCTTGAAGGCTCTATAGAAGAAAAAGGACTGAGGAAGTAGAAATGCTTAACTGACTTGATTTGAACTGGAATAATCAGTCTTTGAAAATCCCAGAGAGATAGCACAGCGGTGTTTGCCTTGCAAGCGGTCGATCCAGGACCAAAGGTGGTTGGTTCAAGTCCTGGTGTCCCATATGGTCCCCTGTGCCTGCCAGGAGCTATTTCTGAGCAGACAGCCAGGAGTATCCCCCTGAGCACCACTGGGTGTGGCCCAAAACCAAAAAAACCAAAAACAAACAGAAAAGAAAATCCTAAACTTGGAATGAAACATGGACTTTTCTTGGGTTATAAACATGCCAGCTACACCATAAGTTCCGTGGGTCTTCAGCTTTCTGATGATCTTGGCACTTAATATATCAAAGCTACACAAACCAATTCCTTTTGTGTCTCTCTAGATATATTCATCTTATTTTCTGATTCTTTTTTCCTAAAGAAGGGAAAACTGGAAGGTCTTAACATTTTTTGAAGTTATAATTTGTATGCCACAAAAAAGGTAAAAGAAAAGAGAACATTTAATTTCATACTAATAAATTATTCTCAAGAAACGTCTTAATTTTCTAACATTTGCTACCATTATTAGACTTTCTAACACTTTGTAAATCATACATTTTAAAGTAAAAACTTCTAGTATTTCAATAAATGAGCTTTATAATCAGCAGGATAGAGAATATACAAAGTTCTTTACCCTTTCTTCTTTGTGATAATGTGCTCTCCATTACAAAAATGAACTTTTAATTTTTTCTCCTATATGTTTGTCTATTTGTTTAGTTAGCTTTGGGTAACACCCTGTGGCATTCAGGAGTTACTCCTGGCTCTGCACTCAGAAGTGCTCCTGGCATGCTCAGGGGACCATATGGGATGCTGGGATTGGAACAGAGATCTGTCTTGTGTTGGCTGCCTGCAGGGCAAAGGCCTTACCTTACCACTACGCTATTGCTCAGGCCCCCTCTTTTACCATTTAAACATTTAAAGCACTTAAATGCTGATAGGTTTCTTTTGCATCATAACTGATGTAGGTAGGTTGTTACTGACTTAATCATAATTAGTTTTGCATTCTAGGTGTGCTGGCGAAGATATTATAGAATTTAAGAGAACCCCCGACTCTACACTTGGCCTTCCTTTGAAAAATTTTATGAACTCAGAAAATTTTGTACTTCTGCTCATTTTTGGAGGGAAGGGTTGGTTCCAAAAGATGCTGGCTTAATTAACAGTCTCTAATCACATACTTTCTGAACCATCTCCCACCCGATTTATAAAGTTATCTTTCATTCCATTGCTAGCTGTTAGATTATAATGGTTGCATAGCAACAGTTTGGCAAAACATATTATATTTTTTCTATATATGCAAACTAATCTCTCATTGCTAAACAAAATTCCACTTTAAAAGCTTACTAATTCATTAGGTGAATTGAGAAAGATCTCAAGTATAATTTAGATAAACAGAGGCATAAAGTCTAATTGTGTCAATGGAAACTGGTTGAAAAAGGGGCAAAACCATGCTAAGTTTGGGAGATAGTAAGTTTTTTTGAACAGTAGAATGTTATAAGCATGTATTTTGTGGGAGAGATAAAAATTCTCCATAATTGTAAATTATGCAGATAGTGGAATTGAATATATGGTCCAACTACTGTAATGAGCAGTGCAACCAGAACACTGTCGTATGTTTTGGAAACCTTTTTTTATTATAGTCTATTTTTTTTAGTATAACAAAACTTTAAAATATGAGTGAGAAATAGGGTAGGTAACCCAACTGCAAGAGTCTTGCCTAGCTTTTAAGGTGCTCTGATGCTGAATGCATATATAAAAGAGTTCTACTATATGATTCACATCTCAAATTCCTGCTAGTTCTTTATTGACTTGAAAGTTAAACACTTTTGTCATTCACTCTATGAGAAGGAATTTGAGTGAAAGAGCTATTTAAGACTCATGGAGAAAAAAAAAACCCTTTTAAAAACCTTTAGCTTTTTTGTTTTAGTTTTGGGCCACACCTGGCAATGCTCAGGAGTTTCTCCTGACTCTGCACTCAGAAATAATTTCTGGCAGTGCTGGGAGACCACATGGGATGCCAGGGATTAAATCCAGGTTAGCTGCATGCATTCAAGGACCCTACCCAATGTACTGTTGCTCTGACCTAAACATCTTTATAAATAGAATTAGACATCCATAAAATTTGTTGATACTTCTCAGTTCCTTCAATATGTTATGTCAGTAAAACTAGCATATTAGAAAATTACACTGATGACAATCAGATGCTTTTTTTAAAAAACCAAACACATTGAGTTCTTTTTCAAGATATGCCAAATTCTCAGATTACATAAAGGTTCTTTTATCAGGTAATATAATAACAAGGACTGCATTAAAGTATTTACAACAATGAAATCTATGTCATATTTGATGCAATTAATATTTACACTAGCATCTATGTGTAGTATAACATAATTTTGCCTATGGGGAAGTGAAAAATAGTTCAACTGTAAAAAATAATTTGGTTGTTTATATTTGAAAAGCATTGCATTACTTACTATACAATTGCTTATATAATTTTTCCATGCTGATTAATCTTTTGGTAGAAATGTTAATAATTGAGACTTGAGAGGCCAGAGGATTCAGGAGTTAAAGTTCATGATTTACTTATGATTGCCAAGTGCAATATCCTTACCACTTGTTTCACCAATCATTGCTAAAGTGGCCCTGGAACTCCTACCCCACCTCCCATACATCCACCAATTATCCCAGGCAGTCCATGCAATAATCAGCATTGCAGGATTATTACAATCAACATCAAACTTTGAGCCATCTGTGAAGTTGGCCCAGAATCACTGGGAGATATTTCCATATCTTCTTAGGACCATTCAGGAGGACCAAACATATACTATGTATGTACCATGAAGTCAATCAGGCGTTGGTATGCCTGTTATCTTCTTATCTTATTGTAATTTTGGAGCTCTAGACTTGGCTGTCTACTCTTTTATTAATAAGAATAATCATCCATAGAGTGATCATTGATGATAACTAAAATAGGGGAATAACTAATTATTATTAATTATTAGTTATTGATGATAACTAATGAGATAGTACAGAGGTTGCAAAGTGATGACAAGCACCATCTTTTAGTGAGAGGTGCTTGCAGAGTGAGGCAGGGAGATGGCAGGGTGTTTGCCTAACATGTATACAATCCAGGATTCATCCCTGATAGTCCACAAAATCCCCAAATTCAAACAGGAGTGATCACTGAGCTGGATGCCAGTAGCAAACCCTGAGAACCATTGGGTGTGTCGCCTAAAACCAAAACCAAAACTAACTAGGGGGTCCAGGGCATAAGCACAGCAACTTTATCACACTCTCCCTCTTTTAGTCTTATGTCTCTTCAAAGAAAAATTTTATGGAGAGCACAAAATATTTTTAAATGACTTATTTAAAGGTTAGAGGAAGCAAGAGAAGGAAATTAGTATTGATTTGGAATAAACTAAACTGTTTAATAAAATTAACAAAAAATAAAGACACTCTTACAAATAGTTCTTATGAATGGTGTATGTAGGAGGTGTGGAGGGGTGGATTTCCAAAGAAACACCCAAGTTGATTCCTTCTTTTTATGATTTCCAGTTTCCTACTTTCCTATTCCATCTCACAATTTTCCCAAACAGGTGTGAACTGTGGTTCTGCCACATTTAGCCATTTTCATGTTTATAAACTATAAACTGTCATGGTACCTCAGATTACAACTTTTTAATAGTAAAATATAATCATCACATAATGGGTTTATTTCTCTCAAGGTTTACCTAGGACTAACCTCTGCATTGCTGTTTTGTTGTAACAAAGATAAGTTCTGTGACGTTTCTTCACTACCATAAATTATGATTGCTGTCTAGAGTGGAGCCTTGCTTTAGGGCATCCTATAAACCTTATTTATTCATCATGCTCTGATGCTCCTTTCTTTTTGCTACCTCAGTTTCTATCATTGACAAAGGAGATAAAGTATATTGTATTTAGAAAACTCACCATTCCTGTAACTAAAAAAAACATGTCAAAGTAGTCTTGTCTTAGAAGTTTCTAAACTTCAACAGAAATGAATTTATCATACTAGCAATCAGGAGAGGAGTAAAAGTAATAAATCAGCTGAAGAAATGAGGAATTATAACTAAATTCATAGTTTTAAAGCTAAGTGGCTTTTGTCCTCTTGCTTTTTCTATGTATTTTTATTACTAAGTATAAGAAAATTGTTTCTAATGATGATCATAGTTCATTAATAAATGTGAAAAATTGATGTAATATTCTAAATACTGAAAAATTATATTCATGTACATGCATTCAAGATGGATATTTTTCATATTCTTTCAGGTATCTATATTTAACAATAATTCAATAAATAATATAATGTTTAAGTGAATTTAATACAGTAATGCTTTAGAGATAGGCAATTAAAATGTAGTATAATAGCAAAATGAGATTCAATAATAGTAATTTATATGGGAGATTTCTCAATTGTGAAATGCAAGCATTCATGTGTTTTTTAAATTGCCCTGGTTGTTGATTTTTGATTTATGTGATTGATGTCAGTGATATATGTAAGTCAACTTTACATGTGATTAAAAAGTAAAATAATGCAAATGCATTTATAAATAATAATCACAAGAGAGAAAAATAGTACAGGGATTAAGGCCCTTGCCTTGCATTTGGCCAACCCTGAATTGAGTTCCTGACACTGCATATGGCTTCTTGAATATAAACAGAGATGGTCCCTAGCAGTAATATGTGCAGTTCCAAAACAACAACAATAAAAATATTTGGTCATTATAAAGCATCTTCATAATGTCAAAAGAGAGAAAAAGTATATCTGTGCTGGAAAGACACGGGGACTTAAAATGAGTGCACTCAAACTTCTTTATTAATTTTAATATGATATCTCTCCCTGTTGTCTCATAACCAGTCCTGTAATTATTGTTCTGAATTCACTGTCCAGAAATAATAAGGAAAATCCATTTCCCTGAATTAAGGTCAGTGAAATCCTTACCAATGGACTTACAATCCATTTGTTTATTAAATATAAAAATGCTTATTAATTACTACAATAACAATCTAAGTAATTTTTATTGTAATTTTTTTCTTTACAGAAGCAAATTTAAAAGTAGGCCTGAAAGGAGAGATAGCACAGCAGTAGGGCTTTTGCCTTGCAAGCAGCCGACCCAGGACCAGCATTGGTTTGAATCCTGACATCCCCTGTGCTAGTCAGGAGCGATTTCTGAGCAGAGAACTAGGAGTAAGTTGGGTGTGGCCAACAAACAAACAAACAAACAAAGTAGGCCTGAAACAGGGGCCAGAGCTATAGCACAGCAGTAGGGCATTTGCTATGCATGAGACTGACCCAGGACAGACCTAGGTTCATTTCCCTGTGTCCCATACGCACCACCAACCCAGGAGCGATTTCTGAGAACAGAGCCAGGAGTAACCCTTGAATGTCACTGGGTGTGGCCCTAAAACCAAAAAAAAAAAAAAATGCCTGAAAAAAATCAAGAGTTGTTACTTTTATTTGGCTAAGAAATATTGGATTTATTTTAGGAATATACTAAGTAAAGTTAAGACATGTGATAGCAAACCAGACAGATACTGTCTATTCTAAATTATATATTTAAAAAAAGTCTTTTCCTGTTTTCCCAGAAGAGTTGTTTGAAAAGCCATTCATAACCAGATTAAATAGGTGCAGGAATAGATGCTCACATATATTTTTCAGTTCAGATGTGCCAGCATTTATCAAAACCCTACAATCATGAAACATAAAGCCAGCAATTTTCCATGTATTGATGCTAGAGAAAAATCTATAAGTGTCAGAAAAAGCAGCCACACATAGAAAAGAATGGTACTTAAATGATCTAATCCACAGGAAAGTTACACTTCAAAGGCAGAATGTGACATACATGTATGTGTGCTTAAATGTGTGCCTACAAATGTGTGAACACATTTGTATACAAGTATGCTTATTTTATTACTTATACATACTTTATTCATTTACGTAAGGGTGATACTTTAAATATGCGAATAAAAGATCATTAAACAATGTGGAAAGGTAATAGGATTACTTTACATTCTCCACTAAAGATCAGACTCTAAGAAGATGTGCATACTTTATCTTGGAAAATTAAATCCAATTCATATATTTCAGCATCTGCTAGTTTCCTGCCTTTTAATTACTGCCTTACTACTTTATCTGCTGCTAAATTGACCAGTGTTTTCAAATTTTATAGATTATCGGGTTGTTTCATACGTGGCCTCTGTACTGTTTCCTTATCCATACATAGCCTGAGACCTTTGTCCATTGCATTTTTGATTATTTTTATTGTATTGTTTTGGTTTTGGTGCCATAACCAGCAGTGCTCAGGGGTCACTTTTGGTAGTGCTTGGGGGACCATATGGGATGCTGAGAATCAAACTCACTTGACTGTGTGCAAGTGTGTGACCTACTTACAATCACTTACAGAGACTTTACAATCTCTATTTCCCTTACATTCCCTTCCCTTCCAAGAATCAAAATTCTTTAGCTTTTTATTCCTGTGCATTATCTGAGCACTATGATTTTTATTGTAATTGAGGAACAATTTGTCTCCTTATGCCTTGATGTGCTGTAAAAGCTAATAGTCTAAGTCTTACTAAATCGCAAGAACAATGGATTAGGACATTTTGTAGAAAATTAAAAAATTTTATCTTAAGATAATGTAATTATAAAATACATAACATTACTAATGCATTAAAGAACTATTATATAAGAAGTATTTTATACATGTTACCTCCTTTAATCTTTTTTTTAATAATTTATATTGTGTCTAAAGTGAATTACAAATCTTTCACAATAATATTTAAGGTACATAGTGATATTGAATCAGGGCCATTCCCACCACTAGTGTCATTCTCCCTTCATGATCATTCCCAGCATACTTCCCATATCCTCCTACTTTCCCCCTGGACTGTTAGTATAACTCATTCCCTCTTTGTATAGCTTGTTGTAGAATGGGTATCAATTCTGTTGTTATGCTATGGTTTGGTGTTTAAGTGTGAACATTTTTATTTTTACTCAATGTTCATACACCTTTTTGGTCCTGGTACCATTCATTTTCCCCCTCAATTATAAGGCAGAACAAGATGATTTGAGCTATGTGGTTCTGTTTGAAAAAAAGAAAAGAAAAAAAAGCAGAAAAAAAGAAAACTGGGAAGAGTCTGTCTAGAGGTTATAAATATCAAATCAAAAGAAGAATGGGAAAGAAAGAAGAAAAACATAACAACAACAACAACAAACAAACAAAGCCAGCAACTACAAGAAAGCACACCAGCAACAAAAAATAACCAAATAATAACCACGATAACAAAAAATGCATTATTACTGACTTAATCATAATTAGTTTTACATTCTAGGTGCACTGTGAAGATATCATAGAATTTAAGAGAACCCCTCCTGACTCTACACTTGGCCTTCCTTTGAAAAATTTTATGAACTCATAAAATCTTGTACTTCTGCTCATTTTTGGAGGGAAGGTGTGGTTCCAGAAGATGCTGGCTTAAAAAGTGTAAAACTAATAATTAAGTCAGTAGCAATGCATTTTTAAACTAATTATAATTAAGTCAGTAACAAATTGATGGGAGTTCAATTTCCAGTTTTTTTGAGAAATCTCCATATTGTTTTCCATAAAGGCTGAACTAGAAACCATTCCAACCAGCAGTGAATAAGAGTTCCTTTCTCTCCACATCCCAGCCAGCACTGATTGTTTTTGTTCTTTGTGATGTGTGCCAGTCTCTGTGGTGTGAGATGGTACCTCATTGTAGTTTTGATTTGCATCTCCCTGATGATTAGTGATGTGGAGCATTTTTTCATGTGTCTTTTGTCCATTTGTGGAAATGTCTGTTCATTTCTTTTCCCCGTTTTGATGGGGCTATATATTTTTTCTTATTAAATTCTGTAAACACCTTGTATATTTTGAGCTCACTTTTATACACAAATTTCTCCTTTTTATAATATTTTGCAAAAAAGGAAATGTGCCATATTATATTTCTGGTTGCATTTGGGGTAAGCATGACAGGCTGCACAATCTCTGTACCCTGATTTTGACCAGAGCTTTTATCCCAGGCAAGACTTTTTCTTGTAAGCTTTCATATCAAGCAGAACCAAAACAGGTGAAGTTAAGAAAAATATATAAATAAGAGAATAAATAAAAATAAATTTTAAAAAGTAATTAAAGAAAAAAGTGATGTAAGAGTTTATCTTACATTTGGAAATAAACAGACTAAGAGTTATTATTAAGGAGGTATTAAACATATAAAGAAAATATAGGCTTCCCCATTAAGTCTTTTGAGATATTCTTGTGGAGATGAAATCTAGGGCACATTTTCATCATGCACTAGGTATTGTTGAGTTTGAGAAATGAATTGACGCAGAAAGAGAAAGTGGTCAGGTAGAGTCTTTGTGCTGGGGGTCCTTCTGGAGCTGAATCCAGTATCATACAAGAGTTCACTTTTGGATGGGGTGAGAAGAAAGACCACAAAGCATGGGTCAGCAGGAGTGTTGGTTGTAGTTTCTTGCTGGGGCATGAGGTGTGGAGCTGAAAGGGTGTCCTTTCACTTTGGAAGCTGGGTAGTGGTTTATTGGGGCAGGTGGCACCTAATGAGCTAAGAACTGAAGGTAAAGAGCATTAAATAAAGGGATATATTGGATCAAGATTGGGGGATGAAAGAGAAAAATTATTTCTGAAGCTGGGGAGAAGGGATAGTATATAGGAGGGGTTATATATACTTTAGGCATGAATTGTTTAAAATTTGGGTTTGACAATTAGATGGGAGTCCACTGTCTTTAACCGCATGCCTGCATAAAGACAGACATTAGTGATATATTATTAAATTGTTGTTAGAAGCCTGATCCTCATAGGATGGGTCTGAGCTCTTAGAAATACTTGCATTAAAAAAACATAAATAGGGCTGGAGGGATAGGATGGTGGTACGGCACTTGCCTTGCATGCAGAAGGACGGGGTTTCGAATCCCGGCATCCCATATGGTTCCCCGAGCTTGCCAGTAGCGATTTCTGAGTGTAGAGCCAGGAGTAAACCCTGAGCGCTGCCAGGTGGGATCCAAAAAGAAAAAGAAAAGAAAAATAATTACATTACATATGGATTTGGAGAGAGAAAGGGAAAACAAAAAATAATAGAGAAGAGAAAAGAGAAAAGTAAGTAAATATAGTGAAAAATAAGTAAAAAGAAAAAAATTGGACAGGTGCGTCAGAGTTAGAAGATACTCCAATTTCTAGGCACTTTATCACTGATGAGGATGGGCCTTGCTAAATGAAAGTTTCAGGGTTAGTGGCTGGAGCATTGTCCACTGCATCGTATGCATTGCGGTTCTTTCCCTAAAGAGAAACTGACAATGTGAGTTTTGTTTAACATAGATTGAATTAATGAAGAAAAAAAAGAAAAGAAGAAGAAAAAGAGTAGAAGGAAAGAAGTAGAGAAGTAGTAGGGGAAAAGAGAGAGAGAAAAAAGAAAAAGAAACAAAATGGTAATTTGCAAAAACTTATTTGATGAGTAGGACCTGTGGTGCACCATTGACTGTTTCAGTGGTCTAAGTGATCATATGTTTTAGGTCCTAATAGAAGACATAACAAAAGGAAATGGGTAAACTAGAATATTTTATTGGGGCATTATCATAATGAACACTATATATGGTATCTAATATGATTGAGTACCAAGGTGTAAAATTAGGGAGCTCACCCTTTATTTCCAAGAACCACTGTGGACAAAGAAGCTGAAGGGTTATTTTATACCTGGTAAAATAAGAAATTAAAACATATTGTTAGTAATCACTGCAACTGGATCTCTGCTTTCCAATCATATTCTTCACCTGGTTCTGTGGATAAAATACCTTAAGACATTATTATAGGCATTTGTAGTTAGAGGTTGATCACCTACCTGTTCACTCTAAACCACTGTTTCCATTGTTACTGGTTTCTTTATGGTATAAGGGATAGTAGAGGCTTTGTATTGCCCCCTTTCCACGTGATTTGAACATTTCTTGCTAACTTCTGAAAACTATGATGCTTTCCTTTTTTATTCTTTATATAACTACATCAGGAACTGTTATTAGAGATACTTATGATTAAATGTATGATTCTGGAAAATAATTACTGTTAACTTTTCAGTGGATTATAAACTTTGTCAGTATGAGTAAGTATAAGATGAAAACTTCCACTGGTTAATGAAAATAACGATCTACAGTTAACTATACACTACTTCTAATGATCAATAGACCTTTACGGCCATACAAATTAAAGGAAAAATATTTCTGACTCTTCTCACTTTTGTACTATTATTTTGTTGTATACTTTCCCTTACCACTGACAAACTCCCACCATTTTATACTTTGTTTAAAAAAAAATGCATCCCTTCGTTGACATAGTTGACCATATTGTATTTGCTTCTAGATAAGAGAAAGCAAAGTTATTGTAAAAAAAAAACCTTTTTTTTCTTTCCTTCTAACAGACCACATAACTTTAATCATCTTGTTCTGCTGCATAAATTGAGGGGAAAATGATGATGGTACCAAGACCAAAGAGTCATATGGACATTGAGTAAAAATTAAAAAATGATCAAATACCAAATCCAAAGCCAAAGACAACAGAATCAATACCCAATCTATAAGTTAAACACAGAGGGTACCCCTTAAGCTAGCATCCCGGGGGACAAAGAAGGGGAATATGAGATGCATGCTGGGAACAGGGATGGAGGAAAGACAACACTGGTGGTAGGAATGCCCCTAATTCAATGTCAATATGTACCTAAAATATTACTGTGAAAGATTTGTAATTTACTTTGGCAAAATAAAAGTTATTTAAAAACACATAAAGAAAAAATATAAAAGGAAAAGAGAAGAAATTTATAAAATAAAGAAGAAAAATGGGAAAGAAAGAAAAAAAGAAGGAAGGAAGAAAAAAAGAAAGAAGAAGGAAATTAAGAAAAAGAAAGAAGAAACAAAGAAATAGAGAAAGAAAGAAGGAAGGAAGGAAGGAAGGAAGAAAGGAAGGAAGGAAGGAAGGAAGGAAGGAAAGAAGGAAGGAAAAGAAGGAAAGCTGACAAGCTCCTACACCACAAAGAAAATAGTGACTAGGATACAATGGCCAACAACAGAATGGGAGAAACTGTTCACTCAATACCCATCAGATAAGGGACTAATATCTAAGATATACAAGGTATTGACAGAAATTAACAAGAAAAACACATCTAACCCCCCCCCCCAAATGGGGAGAAGAAGTGAACCAGACAGTTTCTCAAAGAAGAAATACAAATGGCATGAAAAATGTTCCGAATCACTAATCATCAGGGAGATGAAAGTCAAAACAACAATGAGGTACCATCTAATGCCACAGAGATTGGCACACACCACAAAGGATAAAAACAGTTAGTACTGGTGGAGATATGAAGAGAAATGAACTCTCATTCATTGCTGGTGGGAATGCCAGCTAGTCCAGCCTTAATGTAAAGCAATATGGAGGTTCCTCAAAACTGGAAATTTAGCTGCTATATGATCCAGCTATATCAATCCTAGGGTTATACTTTAGGAACACAAAAGCACAATACAAATATGCCTTCTGCATACATAAATGCATTGCAACATCATTTACAATAGCCAGAATCTGGAAACAACCAAGATATCCTTCAACAGATCAATGGATAAAGAAATTGTTTACATATACACAATGGAATATTATGCAGTCATCAGGAGAAATGAAGTCATGAAATTTTTCTATACATGAATGGACATGGAAACTATTATGTTGAGCGAAAAAGTCAGAGGAAGAAAGACATTGAATAGTCTCACTCATCAAAGGGATTTATTTAAGAAAAATAAAAGACATTATTGTAATAATACCCAGAGACAGTAGAGACGAGGCCTGAAAGGACAAGCCCACGATATGAAGCTTACCACAGAGTGATGAGTTCAGTTAGAGAAATAACTACACTAACAACTATCATAACTATCTTGACTATCATGACTATAATGAATGAGAGAAGTAGAATGCCTGTCTTGAATACAGGTAGGGGGATGGAGAAGAGGAAAATGGGAGGCATTAGTGGTGGGAAAGTTGCACTGATAAAGGGGGGGTGTTCTTATATGACTGAAACCCAACTACAAACAAGTTTGTAACCATGGTGTTTAAATAAATATATTAATTAAAAAATAAAATAAAAAATAAATTTAAAAAAGTATAGCTGCAAGCATATTTATGAAAAGTATTGTATCTCCAATGAAGTCATTTATATAATGACAGAAAGTTTAGTAAGCTCTTATTGATAGCTGCCCATTCTGCTAAATAGGTGTGTTCCTTTAGGGATGGAAGCATCAAACAGAGGAAGTTGTTCAGAAATCGAAAGCACTAATACTGATACTATAATTGTAGAGGGCCAGCTGCCATGCCTCCTGGAAGAAGGAAAATTATGAAGGGAGATGTCAGCATTCACTCTAAAAAACCCGACTGATATCAGTCCCAAAAGCAGTGTTCCGAAAGTTTGGTCAGATTTGTGTCCCCAAAGGGATTTTAGAGGGATAATGAAGTGGGGTCATCAGGAAAACAGTGATTCTGTGTGGTGGAGGCAGCAGGCATGGCTTTAGCAGGGCAGAAGCTTGGCCCATGCTTTTCTCCCGAAATTACCAACTTTCTGCTGCATGGGCCATTGCACCCATAATCTTTCACTACTTAATTTACATTTCATTCGAGATATGAGTGAGTATATGGAATTGGTCTGGTTTAAATGTGGCAATTTTATGGGCATGATTACAGCTGCCAGACTTCCTAGAAAAAGGAAGATATAAGGGGAAACTTCTGCCTTTAATAAAAAAAAATTCTTCTTAATCTTCTTCATCCTTATATAATTTCTTTGCCTCATTCTCTCCCACAATCGTAAGCTTGTGATTATGAATTTTGTCTTTTTTTATCTCAATGCTAGAATATAGCAAGCATATGTAATCAAGCATAATTGATGACTATGGTACAAGCCATTAGCTGTCAAAAGAGTAAATTAACAAAAAAACCTTTCATGTGGAATAAATTCTCCTTAAATTACAAACTTCAAAAACTAATTGTCTCTTCTCATTGACAATTACAGAGAAATTCTCAAATAAAATTAGCATCAATATAATTTCTATAAAATATTATTGAGATTTAATTTACCATACAAGTTCCCCTTTAAAATTGTATAATTAATCATCTTAAAACACATAAAGTTGTGCAACTGTCAACTAATCTAATTTAGTTGATTTTATCACCTTAAGACAAAAAAACAATATTCACTTTGCATATCTTCCTCCAATCAGCTCTTTATGGGCATTAATATACTTATTGTACAAATTTACTGATTCTTGACATTTCATATAAGTATAATTTTCCTGTGTGTATGATGTTTGTTGTTGTTGTTTGTTTGTTTGTTTTGGGGCCATACTCAGTAGTGTTCAGGTGTTATTCCTGGTCTGAGCTCAGAAATCGCTCCTAGTAGGCTAGGGAACCATAGACGAAACCACAGATCCAACCCTAACTTGTCCTGGGTCAGCTGTGTGCAAGGCAAATGTCTTACTGCTGTGCTATCACTCTGGTCCCTTCCTGTGTATTTTAGTTTTCAAAGTAAAAATAAGATTTATTTAGAAATTCTGAAGATGGGGGCTAGCGAGGTGGCGCTAGACGTAAGGTGTCTGCCTTGCAAGCACTAGCCAAGGAAGGACCGCGGTTTGATCCCCCATTGTCCCATATGGTCCCCCAAGCCAGGTGCAATTTCTGAGCTCTTAGCCAGGAGTAACCCCTGAATCCCTAAGCATCAAATGGGTGTGGCC
>PVKC010027975.1:0-15593 GCA_004027635.1 Crocidura indochinensis
AAAAAAAAAAAAAGACATGAGGGAAAGACACTTTCTTTTCTGAGGATGGGGCTCAAGGCTTACTCCTGTCTCTGCTTAGGAAGGATCATTCCTGGTAGGATTCAGGGGACTTTATGTGGTGCTGGGAATCAAACTCAGGTTCAACACTACCTATGTACTATCTCTCTGACCCAGGAGACTTCCTTTGCTAAAGAATGGGGCCACACTTGGCATTGGCTAGAGCTTACACCTGGTGGTGCTCAGGGTTTACTCCTGACTGTTCAGGAATAATTCTTGGCAGTATATGCAATGCCTAGGTTCAAACACAGATTGACCCTGTCAAGGCAAGCACCCTACTTGCTGTAGTATTTCTCCAGCCCTGAGGAGTCTGTCTTTTTAAAATTATAACTCTCTCTTTTTGCCAAGGATACCTATTTTATTTGCTTCTTATCATGGTAAGAGACACATTTCACTCCTGGGGCCTGTTTGCTCATCTGTGAAGAGAGGGTATGGGCAGAAGCTAAGGAGAGGATATGCTGAACTCTGCAATCAGGAGAGAATTGAGAGGATCAGTCCCACAATTGCATCTTAGCTTGGACTTGCTGTGTGACCTTGAATAATCACTTACCCTGGCCTTACTTCAGCTTCCTGTTTTGACTTTGATGTTTGGGTGCCACACCTGGCAGTACTCAGGGACTATGCTGTGCCAGAGATCAAACCTGGGTGCTAGGCCATCTCTAGCTCAGGCTTCAGCATCTGAAAAGTTCAGTCAAGCACCTACTTGAATCAAGACAAGTTTAATTCGGCCCACATTATCTAAACCTTTAAAAACATATTCCTGTGGGAGGTGGGGGGAACAAAAAAAAAAACATATTCCTGTGTAGGGCTGGAGCTGGGGCGCAAGTGGTAAGGCATCTGCCTTCCCCGTGCTACTCTAGGACAGATGGCAGTTCGATCCCCCGGAGTTCCATATGGCCCCCAAGTCAGGAGCAATTTCTGAGCGAATAGCCAGGGGTAACCCCTGAACATCAGCGAGTGTGCCCCCCCCTCACAAAAAAAATCCATATTCCTGTGGTTCCTATTTTTGAGTCAATGAAGGAGCTCACCCTTCAGTGGGGTGGGTAGATAAGTGATGAGCAGAAAGTAGAGTCAAGGCTTTGAATTCACCTGGCACATGTTTCTTAGGTGTTTAATGAAGATTTCTTGAACTGGGAGAGCTCTAGGCATTTCCTAACGTGGGAGATGCTGGGGTGGGCAGTGGTTAGTGTCACGGATTAGGAGACAGGATTCAGTCTCAATAGGAGCAAAGCTCAAAGTTGCTCCCATCCTGGGTCCCTTGGAAGGTCTGATAAATGGGAACTGAAAATTAAAAAATCTGGCTAAAGAGGACTTTAGACTTGGCAGAAACCTGCTTTCCAAACCTGTCTTCTCTCCCTGCATGCATCTCTTCTGTCTTTCAGGGCCTCCCTTGCCTGTCTCAGATGGGGAGGGGAGTCTCAAAGTCCAATTCGTGGTCTGGACTGTTGGATGGACTCTGAAGGATAGCATCATTGGGAAAGGGTCATAGTTAGGGGGCTAAGAGGACAAGAGGGAATGTAAACCATTTGAGTCTTCATGGACACTCAGCCCAGCCTCCTCAGAGAGGGAAGCTTCTGGGGAGGTCTTATTAATCAAGAACCATGCTCCCAAAGGCAGGAGCCCTGTCTGGGCGATTCCCTCTGGTCCTCAGCCTTCTCCCCACCCTCCAGCCTTGGCAACGCCTGTTAATGATGATGGTGATGAAGACTGTCAGCAGGGCTGGGCCCACCAGGGGGAACAAGGGCTTGGGTCCTCCAGGAAGGGAAGGGACAACCACGTACAATGCTGGGCTCCAGGGGTGGGAGGGGCCTAGGGGGACTCTTCCCTAGATAAGCCCCATCGCCCCCTTTCCCCGCAGCCCCATCTGCCTCCTCCACCCTAAAACTGCATTGGGAGCAAGATGGACAGAGCAGAAATCAGTGTAGGAGAGAAAGGTCTGAAGGGAGGGTGCCCGGCCGGGCCGACAGAGAAGGAGGCAGGGAGGCCAGGGCCCCCGGCCCACCTAAGCCGGCTTGACACCTCCCCCCAACACCCATCCCCACCTCCCCAAGGCCCCTTGGGTGAGCGCCAAGGCCCTTTCTCCCGGGCGGAGGCCCCAGCCCAGACCCAGCGCCTGGGAAAGCCGCCTGTTTTGTTCCCAGCGCCCGGCGCCCCCCTCCTTCTCCTCCTTCTCCCTTTTTCTCATTCATTGCAGTTGGGTCCTTTCGGAGCCGCAGGGACCCGGGGTGCCCGCAGGAGCGAGGGGGTGGCATTTCCCGACCCTGACAGGTAGGGCCTGTCCCGGCTTGGGGGCCGCCTGGGACCCCGCCCTCCCCGAGGGTCCCCACTCGCTCCCTGCCCCTGTCAGCCGCGCCAGACGCTCTCGGGCTTTGCAGCATTCAATAAAAATTCAGAAACATTTGGGCTGAAATCGCTGCTTTATCTGGAGGAGCCACAGCTCCGGGAGAGACCACTGCGGCGTGGTGGGGGAGCCCGGGGGTCTCCTCGTCGCGGGCGCGCGAGATCGCGGCGCTCCTGGCCTCGCCGCCCCCTTGGGGGTCCTCGCCGCCGTGGGAAGCCGGGGTCGAGGGGCGCGAGCGCGGCGCGCGGGAGCCCCGGGCGCGCGCGCGGGGGGCGTGGGCCCAGCCAGGCTCCCCCTGCGCCCCGCGCTCAGGTGGGCTGTGCCCAGCGCTGGCGGAGCCCGGGTCCCCGTTCTGCCCGGGCTGGATGGCTCATTCTGCTGGCTGCGCGGTGGCGGCGGCTGTGTGTGCGCCGCGCCGCGCCTCGCCGCTCCCCGCCGGCCCCCCGAGCCTGGGGCGCGCGCTCCGCTCCGGGCCGCTCGAGCCCCGCGGCGTCGCGGCTCGCCGAGGCCCCGGGCAGCGCAGCCATGGCCCTGCGCAGGCTGGGGGCCGCGCTGCTGCTGCTGCCGCTGCTCGCCGCCGTGGAAGGTGAGCGGCGGGCGGGTGGGCGAGCGATGGGGGCGGGGAGCGCCGGGCACGGGGGTCCGGCCCGCGGCGCCCACCGCCGCTCCACGGCCCGCAAAGTTTGCCCGCCCGGGGGCTGGCGCGCCCTGGGCGCAGGTGGCCGCGGGGAGGTGTGTCCGGCCGCGCGGGAGGGCGCGGGCCCCGCGGGCGTCTGTCTGGGGGAGCGGCGGGCGCTGATTGACTGTGCCAGGAGGAGGCGAAGGGACCATCTTGCCGAGGCTTTGTAGCCAGCCCGGCGAGGCGAGCACCGCCCAGGGCCGGGGGCTGCCCACGCGCGCTGGTCGCCCCCGGCCCGGGCACCCCCTGCGCGCCCGCCTGCCTGCCTGGCCTTGCTGGGCACCGGTTGGAGGGGTGCCGGCCGTGGAATGGGGTGGAATGGGGTGGGCCTGGAAAGTTTGGCAGGGAGCAGGAGGGGGCCACCGCCGCTCGCCCGCCCGCCCGCCCGGGTGGGGGTTCCCCGGCCGCGCCCCCCGAGATCGGGTTGGTTTCCCCCCAAAAGCGAGGGGACTACGGAGTGGAAGTGACTGACTGAGCCCTATCGCCGCCGCGCTGGTGCCTGCCCATCGCCCGCGATGTACAATGGGGGTCCCTTCCCCGGGAGGACTGTAAGGGGGGATGGGTCGGTGGGCATCTCCGCAGAGCAAGGGGGCCCTTCGGGCACCCCTGCGGGCCATTGCCCGGCTGGTGGCAGAGCTCAGCGTGGTCGCTGGAGCCCCGGGAACTCTCCAGCTGCCGCCAAGGCCGGACCAGATGCTCTTGCCATGTGTTGGCCTTGGCCAGAGTCTCTGGGCCTTGTCCCCATGGTCTCATGGGCTAGTTACCCCCCGAACCCCAAAGGGACAGCGTGGCTGCCAGGTTGTCCGAGCCAGCTCTCTCCCAAAGGAAAGTTCGTGGGGTCTGGGTGTGTCCACCAGAAATGGCCGAGCTTGGAGGGTGTGGAATGAGTCTGAGTGATGGTTCTCCTATGGACTGCGCTCCAGGTTCCCAGTCCGTCGCTTTACGGTTTGTGAACTCTGCTGTCCGCAGCTTTATCGTCTGTGAAGTGTCTGTGCAGTTAGGTCCGCAGCGCCGCTTCCCTTACTGCGTGCTACACCCATTGACAGGATACTGGAAGCTTTACAAAATGCTTTCTCACCCACAATTTTGTTCAAGTTTCCCAAAATTAGGCATCTGGGGAAGCCAGGTGAATTCCCATCCGCATTGAATAGAGAGGGAATGCCAGGGTAGAAAAGTCAGCGTTTCATTCAGGGCCTTTGGACGAGGAAAGCAAAGCCAGGCCTGAGGTCTCTGCAGCCAGATAGGACTCTTCTGGCTCCTAAACACGGAGACACTTACCAGGAGATCCACTATGAACTGAACGTGTGAAATATAAAGACTCTCATCTCCAGCCCTTCCCCTCTTGCAAATCAGTAAAATAAAATAAATAAAATAACAACAACAAAAACAACCCAGAACTCAAAAAGGAAGGAGGCTGCAGCTTCTGAGAAGAGCAGCCTGGGAAATCTTGACTGTAACTTTCATTCTTTTTTCAGTTCAGAACACTGGAGGGACCACAGTTCAGCGGGTTCAGGGGTGTTCCTGAATGCCAGCCATCATTCCTGGCTTTGAGCAGCTGTCCTTCAGCTCTTGGAGGATCTGGTGGCTGGCTGTGTTTTCCCAGAGTGGGTTCAGGGGCACCAAAGGTGTCCCGGACCTTGGGTGTGGCATGCAGCCCAAGGACCCCACTGCTGGCGGGCACTCTCTGAAATATGGCTGAGGTACCATTGATTAACTTTGGCTTTGTGGAAATGACTCATGAGTTGGCCTGCTATACATTCGGGATGTTTACAGTATTATGGTGAGCTTGGCATAAATATTGCTGTTTAGGTCGCAGTCAGTGGTGCTGGAGGGGGAGAAACTTGGCCCCTCTCAGGCTGCTAGAGGCCCGGTGTGTTTCTAATTACTGTGGAGTAGCCGGGAGGGCCGTGTCTGCTGTCCGTATCCCTAAAAATGGCTCTAACCAGGCTACTGATGGCATAGGAGGACGGACTGCTGGGGCCGCTGCTCACAGACAGGTGGGGAAAGCTGTAGCGGGCACTCAAATCTCACCTTACAATCTTCTGTTGCTCTCTGAATGTCTGGAAGAAAGTCTATTCATTAGAGGTCAGTAAGGAGCTAGCCACATGATGGGTGCGGTGTGAGGTTTTGTTCCTGATAAACTCTGGGGTTCTGTCCCCTTAGGGACCTTAGTTTCTCTGGGTGGGAAACTATCTAACTAATTTCTTGGGATTCCGTCTGAGCAAGCTCCTTAGCCTTGATTTCCTTATCTGTCAAGGAAGGTAGTGGTAGCACCTGTCCATCCTGCCTGGGGCTCTGGTGAATGTGACTCCAAGCAGGAAATAGAAAGGGAAAGCCCCTCTCTGGGAGCTGAACATGGCCTTTGTGGTGGAAGATGGGGATGGGCAGAGCTTCGGGGAGAGAGAACAGGGTGCTCCTCACCTCCTGGAGTGGCATGGTCTGTGAAATCAGGACTAAAGTTTGGAGTGATAGAAGGAAGCCTCCATACCTCTCCTTTCATGTGCTCCCACCCCCATCCTCAGGTCCTGCAGAAGCAAGACTGTTGTCCTGAGCCTTTCGATGCTGGAATCAACAGACTTTGCAGAGGGGCTGTGTGGGCGCTTTCTTGGTAAGGGTGGTGAGCTTAGTACCTCCTGCCAGCTGTGAGACACCCCTTCCACTACAAGGGGCCCATCTGGAGCATCAGAGGGGATGAAGTGCCTCGGGGACACATACAAGAGAAGAGGAAGTGGCAGACCAGCCACTAGATGGAATCCCAAGGTTGGAGAAAGATTCAGAGAAAAGCAGTCTCTTCGTACATTTGTTTTTCAGGTCTCCAAGTATTTATGGTGCTTCCACCTTGGCTGACAGTGAGCTGCTGCACTCTGGGGCCCAGAGTGGGGGTAGGGGGTAGGGGGAGCAGCCAGGCATACTAGTAGGGACAATAGGAGCCCAGGTAGAACATGCTGACAGCAGGGGTGCTGGCAGCAGGAACCAGGAGCCATCTGGGGCCGCAGAGGCAGTTTCTAGTAGAAGGGGTGGTGGTGTTGGTTCCATCTTTTATGGATTTATTCTTTGCCTTATTTTCCCTCACTACCGATTCCTTCTGCGAAACCTTCACTGCCACCTGTCACAGGAACGAGTTGAGCCGTGTTCTCAAAAGTAAAAGAGATTCAATCTGAGACTCTGAGAATTACTTATTTTTTGTTTTTTGTTCTTTTGCCTGAAAAAAGAAGCAGCAGGTGTAGATCCATAAGGCATGAGGTTTGAGGACTTAGTTAGGCACCAAAGGGTGTGAGTGTGGGTGTGACTAGAGCAAGGGGCATGAAGCTAAGAAGTGAGGACTAGGCAAATCTTGTCTGATCTTGTCTGGATGTCCAGAATGGAGGGCTGAGGAGTTTGGTTTGGATGCAAAGTGAGGGCAGTGGGGAACCAGTGAAGGTGCTTAAGGAACTTTGAAGGTCCTGAGTAACCTGTTAGATTTCTGTTTGGAAAGATCACTGACTCTGGTGGTCTGCATGGTCAAAGAAAAGCCAGCTCGTTTGCTGCCTGCTCTTCTGGGAGCTCCCCTCAGAAGTGCATTGGCTCGATTTTTGTGTCCACAGTTGTGGTAAAGAGTTGTGCTCAAATGTCACTTCCCCAGAGGCTTCCCGGATCCTCTAATCTCACCCCCCCACAGTTCTGACCCTTTCCATATCCCCCCTTCATTCTGCCCCTTCCCATCCCCTCTGCATTGCCTGACAGTCTTACTTCCAGTCACCACCTGAAACTTAGCAGAGTTCTTCATTGTCTTGTTTTAATTCTAGCATGTCCTGGAGACATCATCCTGCAGAAGGGACAGAATAGGTATCTGCTCTGTTTGCTTTGTCTTCACAGTGCTCTGGTATATGGTCAAGTGGGCTGAGTAACAGAGGACAGAGCTAAGAGATGTGGAATGAATGAATGAATAAATGCAGGATGAATGAATCTATTGTGTTAGGTGATAGACAGTGATAGAGCAGTCCTCTGGGGAGGTGGAGGGAATGTTCAGGAAGGAGGGAGAGGTAAGTAGACTAGAGAGTATCTCATAAACCCATGGGTTCAGCTGAAGAGAGCAAAGGATTCCAGTGGACCAGCCGCAGTTATGTGTTAGGCAAGTCCCTTCTTAGGGTAGGAGGGAGCCTCTCTCGAACCTCTTCTCAGCCCAGGGCAACCCACCTCTTGGGCTTTCCCTATCTAAGACCTAAAGACCTTCAGTGGGATTAATTTGGAATTGGTTTTCCTTTTATGCTTGTTTCTCTTGCTTCTCGATTTTTAAAGGAGGCTGCTTTCATCTATCTTCTTAGACAGGAAATCAGGGCTTAGATTTAAAACCCAAATGCTGTAGAATTCAAAAGCAAGTTGACTTATTCATTCATCTCTCCATCCATTCGCACATTTTAAAAGAGTTACCAGAGCTGCTTGTCAGGTAGGAGATGCTGGTGTAGGGGCAGTGATTCAGCTTTGCCTGGGAAGAGGGTGCTTCTGACTTCCCAGTGCAGGGTAGAGAAAAAGGCACAACCTTGGGAGCTCAGGCCTGGGTTCGAATTTGAGCACTGCATGTGGTGTCCTCTGGACAATGTATGATTGGATTGGGGTCTGTCTTCTCTCCAAGGTGGTAGAGGACACACCGAGGTCCAAGGTTTTAGCTGGTTCGAAGATCCTACTAAGTTCCCTCGCTGAATGACGTGCCCACTGGTGTGGTTAGAGATGCCCTAATATGTCCCCTCCATAGTATTTTGGGGGGGGGGCACACCCAGTGGTGCTCAGGGGTTACTCCTGGCTCTGCACTCAGAAATCGTTCCTGGCAGGCATGGGGAACCATAAGGGATGCCAGGATTCGAACCAGGGTCCATCCTGTGTTGGCTGCGTGCAAGGCAAACACCTTACTGCTGTGCTATCACTCCAGGCCCTTACTTAACATTTGTTAAGTAGAATTCAAGAGAAAGAGGCCCGGGAGATAGCATGGAGGTAAGGTGTTTGCCTTTTATGCAAAAGGTCATCGGTTCCAATCCCGGTGCCCCATATGGTCCCCCGTGCCTGCCAGGAGCAATTTCTGAGCATGGAGCCAGGAGTAACCCCTGAGCGCTGCCGGGTGTGACCCAAAAACCAAAAAAAAAAAAAAAAGAATTCAAGAGAAAGAGAGACAAATCTTTGTGTTTTTATTTTTTAATTTTAATTTTTATTTTTGGGGGAGTTTTTGGGTCACACCCAGTAGCGCTCAGGGATTACACCTGGCTCTGCGCTCAGAACTTGTTTGTTCCTGGTAGGCATGGGGGACCATATGGGATGGTGGAATTCGAACCACTGTATGTCCTGGATCGGTTGCATGCAAGGCAAATGCCCTACCGCTGTGATATCTCTCCGGAGGGCCTCCCTCCATGGTATTGTATTGTCTAGGTCACAGATCAGACCTCAGTGTCTGCCATTTCCATCCTGTGGATGCTCAACTGCTGCCAGGGTGCTGGGCCCCAGAACTCCTCCCTCTCCTCCCTCCAGGACTGGCTCCTTCACCTCAATTAGAATCCACCAACCCCCTGAGTTTTGGAGATCTTGTGTCACCCCGAAATGATAATACTGGATGTTCATGTGAATTTCTTAGACCTTAGCTTTCAGAGGAGTCTCAGAGCTGTTGTAAAAACATGAACCCTTCGTGCCCACCCAGGGGCGCCAAAAAAAAAACATGAACCCCCACTTGGGCACAGAGAGGGGCAGTGGGGGAGGGGTTGCTTTTCTGTCCCCTCTGCCAGCACTGCTGCCCTTAGGGTTTAAGTCTGTCCTTGTGGTGTCTTTCTGGTGCCTTTGTCTTTCTGGTGTTGCATCATCCTCCAAGAGGGGTTGGAGTTGGGGGCTATGCTGGGTGTTCACAAGGTCTGGGGAGCTGCTCTCACTGCCCAGAATCGGCCTCTGACTCAGAGCTGTGGGTAGGTCCCTCTGATCCCTATAGAGTGACCCCAGGGGGATGGAACAAAAGGATCTGGTAGGTGACAGGAGGATTGAACAAAGCATGGGAGAAGTACTGCCTCTGAAGATGGAAGGGTGCTCTCTAGAAAGCTTCCTGGCAGAGGAGGTACCTGTGTTCCCACCAAGGTTTAGTCTTATGGTCTGATCTGCTTTGCTGAATTAGTGGAGAGTAGGTAGCTTGTATGGTAGTCATGTATATTTGGGAGCGGGATGTGGCACCACACCTGGTGATGCTCAGGTCTGCCTCTTGGCTTGGTGCTCAGGAATTCTCCTGCCAGAGCTTGGTGGTGAGGGATTGAACCTGGGTAGGAGGCATGCCAGGTAAGCCCTTTACCTGCTGTGCTATTGCTCCAGCCCAGGTCTTGTATTTTTAACACACTCCCCAATTCTTTACACAGCCAGCAGACTTGCCCCCCAGAGGCCTGAGATAAAACACAGGGCTCCTGGGAGAGAGAACCGGAGACCTCAGCAGGAAACTGGAAAAGACTGAAATGAAGTGAAATCAATCAGAGTTCTTGCCCACAGGCCGGGCTGCCCGCCTGTGGGTAGCTGAGCCTGAGGAAGACTGGTGGTGGGGGGAGAAGCAGGGTGGCAAGAATGTTTGTACAGTTCTCAGGGGTGGCCACCCCTTTGCTGACAGTCCCTGGAAGTTTCCTGATTGGGATCAGCCTGATAAGGTGGCCTTGAAAGCATTTTAAGGGCCTTCAGAAGCTGTTGCTGGTAGAGAGGGGAGACCTGTCTCCCTGACACATCTGTGTCACCTGGAAGTTCACTGAGGTCATCATTGCCACAACTATGCAAGGGGAGCCCCTTGACTCCCTGCTGAGGTCCCAGGAGAGAATGCCCTGGAAAGGAGACTTTGCTCAGTGGCCGGAACCAGGGATGGGCTCACTGGGTCTCATTTCCTCTGCTGTAAGTGGACAGGCTCCAGAATGATGACTGAGACTTGGTAGACAGAGACTGGGTCACTGGGGAACTCAGCACCTAGCCCTGTCAGCTTAGCTTCCTTGCTATTAGTCCCTCCTATGAGTCCTCTGACTGGGTACTTAGCCTCTCTGAACTGTGGTTTTCTCCTCTCTACATGTGGGGGTTAAAATAGCTCCGAATGGAGTCAAAGTGAGAACAGTAGGTAGGGCTTTTGTGCTGACCCAGATTTGATCCCTGATCCCATCCAATATGGTCCCCCAAGCACTGCCAGGAGTAATTCCGGGGCACCACAGGTTTAGCACTCTCCCCCCAAAGCCCAGTTTCTAAGGGCCAAAATGGTAGTGTAGTAGGTAAGGTGCTTGCCTGCACATGACTAAGCACTACTAAGTATGGCCCACAAACCAATAGTAGTAATAATAATAAAAAGAATTAAAAAAGATCCACAGATGTATATTAGAAGTGACATAAGGACACCAATGGAAGGTCTTAGAGTCTTTTGTGGTGGTGAAGGTATAGTAATTTTGTACATCAAAACCATAAACATTGATACTAGAGTAACCATGGTACCTAAACTACAGTAAAAACATATATATCGGTATATATATATACTTATATATATATATATATATATACACACACATACTTTTTTTTTGCCTAATTATAAAAGTAAATAAATATAGTCCCACTCTAGACGGTTATAAGGAATAAAAGTTTTAACCCACTAGGGACCAGGCAATAGTACAGAGGTTAGGGTACTACCTCAGGTTAATCTCCAGCTTGCAAATTTAGCTGGGTACACCTCTGGATATCCCCAGACTTTCTGGGTGATTCAGGTGGTCCCTGACACTACAGAGCCTGAGCAGCACCTCATCTTTTTGCACTGAACTGCAAGGGCTGGTTGGCTAAGAATCTCTGGGAGAGTCTCTCAAAAACCCTTGAGAACTGCTTGGAAGCCCCCCCAGAGCCCCCAAAAGCACTATCTATTAGACTGAGTATGCCCAAGAATGAAGTGTGGCTGTCCTCAGGCAGACCTAGAGGCACCCTGAACAGGGTTGGGAGACATGGGTGCCCATTTATTTATTGTTTGTTTTGTTTGGGAGCCAGCCCCTGCAGAGCTCAGGGAACCTGGTGGTGCTCAGATGTGTACAAGGCAAATGCCTTCCCTGCTGTGCTATCTCCCACACATGTGTGCTCTCTTCAGCTTTCCTGCTCTTCCCACAAGGAAAAAGTACAGTGAAGTTCCGGGACTTTGTAGGGGACCCGAGAGTTCCCTCCTCACAGCCTGCCTCTCTGGCTCCCATTCAGGTTGTCAAATGCCTTTTGCCCATCCCAGGTTGGCCTCACTAGTCCCAGGAGAGGGGTTGCATCCTCTGTGGCTGTGCCCTCCTTCCTGGCCTTCTGCTTGCTGGGCACAACCGTGCTGAGAACCACTGTTTCTTGTGTAACTGCTCCATTTCCTCCCCCCCCCCTCCCCCAGCTTGGTTCTCTCGGCCCATTCTATAGATGGGGAAATTCAAATGCTGAGCAGGGCTAGCCCAAGGCACATCACTAGCGAGCAATGAGCCAGAGACTGGAACCCAGTTGGGGCAGTTGGGGGGGGGGGGTGCACAAGCTCTCGTTGTTCCCCGCAGCCTCCCAGCCCAGAGGAAGAGCTGGCCTCTGGCGAGGGTCTCTGAGGCAGCTGTCCAGCTCTGACTCCATCAGTATCCGGAGATAATGCAATGGGGAGGGTCTGGAACTCACAAACCTGCCATAAAAAGGCAATCTCTGTCATAATGGTCAGAATAATGTTACTCTAACTTAGACAAATCGAGTGTTAAGTTGTTACATTGTAAGGGGTGCCTCTGCAGAGAATGAGCTGGGGAACAGTCACTGCCTGTTTGCTTGGCCTTCCAAACTCATTTGCTCATTGGTTCACACAGTAACTGGTTAAGTTAGCTGGAGTCTTGGTTTCCCATTTCAAAAATGAGGAAACTGAGGCCTGGGAAAGGGATGTGACTTACCCACTGCCTGACTTGCTCTTGCCTGACTTGCTCTCTGCCTGGTAGTCAAAACAAGCTTGAAACCCCGGATCAGTCTCCATGGTCCAGAGATTGTCCATCCAATTTGAATTCTTTGTTTTTTGTTTGTTTTTGTTTGGGGCCACATCTGGTGATCTTCTGCACTTAGAAATCACTCCTTCTGGACTCTGGGGACTGACTATAGAGGATGTTGGGTATTGGACTCAGATCAGCCAAGAACCCTACACATTGTATCATCATCACTCTGGTCCCTCAGTTTGAATTTTTAGCTAACATTTAACATGGAGAGGTTTTGTTTTTTTCTTTTATTAAACAGAGAAATGCTTTTTTTCTGCTTTCTCCAAAAAGTCAGACCATCTGGGCTCCCATTCCCACATGGCCACTGGTGATTGGAGCCATGGAGTGGCTGCTCTTCACACAGTATGTGCCAGTGGTCAGAGCTCGGGCTAACTCATACCACCTTGCAATGCCTTCCTTGCCAGCCCCTGGAGGTGCATTTAACCCCAGAATCTGCCCCCGCTCTTTCTGGTCTTCAGTGAATTCCTTCTTCTGCTGGGGCCTTGATAAGATGAAAGGGTGGTACTGGGTAGTACTGATCTCCCCCTTCCAGTCCAGTGTAAGATTCTAGCCAGGGTAGGTAAAAAGTGGTGAAGAGGGGCTGGAGTGGTAGCACAGTGGTAGGTCGTTTGCCTTGCACGCTGCTGACCCAAGATGGACAACAGTTCGATTCCTGGCATCCCATAGAGTCCTTGAGCCAGGAGCAATTTCTGAGTACAGAGCCAGGAGTTGCTCTTGAGTGCTGCTGGGTGTGTCCCCCAAAATACAAAACAAAGTGATGAAGAGTAGGCCCTGCTCCTGGGCAGTGGATAGGTTTTCTGTTGCTTTGTAACAAGTCACCCTAAACCTTTTTGGCTTAGTACCACAAAGATTAGTTGGGCTCTGCTAGTTGCTTGTTCTTCTTTGGTGAGCCAGGGTATACTGCCAGGCCCTCTACCTTTAAGGTCTCAGGAGGGGTGGCTGGAAGGCTGGACTCTTCATGTGCCCCAAGATCACTTTCCCCATTAGTAGTCTAGACTGAGCTATTTTCTTAGTGGTTTCCTATTTTCTTAGTGGCTCCCAAGAGGGTGTCAGGGAAGCAGCAGGACATCTTGAGACCTTGATTGTAATGTCACGAAACATCCCCAGTAGCCAAAAACAGGCCTCCAAGCCAGGAGGCTTCCTCTCCTCAGGCTTTCTTTTTTGTGTTCCAGGAATAGGAAAACAGAACAAAACAAAAACAAAAATGAAACAGGGGCTTCTGTTCAGTCATGAAGGGCAAAGGTGAAAGACAAAGACAAAAATTAATAAAGGAACTATTTAAGGGAAGCCCCATTGCTTTCTCAATGGTTTCATTCAACAAGATGAACTGTATGGGAGGTGGAGGTGACTCAGTAATGGCTACAAGTTTGGCATATATGATATCTTGGGGTCTATCCCTGGCACTGCTAAAAAAAAACAGAGGAATTCCACTTGTCGTTGGATGTGCTTCTTGGAGCTCCTGATTGCCACAATACTCTTCAACATTTGCTTACTCTGTGCATATATGCTCTGGGCCAATATGGGATTCAAACTTATTTACCAACCACAGGCCCCCCTTTAGAGGCAGGCATAGTGGTTTGGTGCTTGAAGATGGCAGACTGTTTGGGGCCATATTTGGAGATGAACTGCCTGGGAGAGTATGGAGTAGGTGGGGCAACAAGCCCAGGGAGCACATCCCCCGACCTCCTTCCCTCCCTGCCTTTGTTCTCCCCTCCCATGAGATGTAGGACACAGCCCTTCACCTGTGTGGTTCCCATGCTTGCAAGGTCTGGGAGGCACCAGATGTATATGCCATGAAGGAGCCTGGCCCCAGATGGAAGGTGGCAGCCTGGGGCACTAGACTTTCCAGACCTGCTTGGCATGCGATTGCTGGTGGGAAGGAGACTGGAGCTGGTGGGATTAAATTTTGAGAGTGTGCCAAGGTTCCATTGTGACCTGGGGCAGTTGTATGATCTTCCATCCCCCAGGTTCTGATTCCTCCTTAGTAAGTTGGAGATCATGATTTTAGTCATCTCAGGAGGCTTTTCCAAGGAGTGACTGTTTTTCACTCAGCTACAAAAGAACCTGTAAGGCTGGTGTGCAGGGAGAGAGCTGAAAGAACTGGAGAATGTGCCTTGCTTGTTCAAAGACCCTGAGATGAATCCTGGTGTCATCTGGACCCTGAGCATGGCCAGGTATAATCACTGGGCCCCTTGAGCATTGCTCAGGAGTCCTTCCCCTGCTCCTCCCAAAGAATCTCTAGGTGTATGTCTAGAGCTTGTCGTTGTAATCAAAGTCCTTGGAGGAGTCGAAAGCTCTGGAGAAGGCTGATTCGTGTAAAGCCCCATCTAGTTGCTCTGGCATACAAAGTTTGGACCACAGTTTGCCCACATCACAAAGAGAAATTATAAATGGCGGTGAGTGTGGATGGGGACCCCGAAAACTGACCTGAGTAGCACCTCCAAAGATAATTGGAGACGAACTATGGACAACTCATAGTCATATATTCTGGGCTAGAACTGAGGCTTATCTTTGCTGACAGAACAGAGAACCAAGCCAATGCAATATAGATAATAAATCACCCAAGTCCCAGCCAGAGAGTCCCGGATTTGAGAGCTGCTCTGGGCTGTCTGAGGGGAGCTGAGCATTAGGCCATGTAGTACCTCAGGAGTAGTGGGGTGCTTTGCCTAAAGAAGGCAGGTCTCCTCCCTCCCATCAACATTAGAAAGTTCTGCTATGGGGGCCGGAGAGATAGCATATCGGTGTTTGCCTTGCAAGCAGCTGATCCAGGACCTAAGGTGGTTGGTTAGAATCCCGGCATCCCATATGGTCCCCCGTGCCTGCCAGGAGCTATTTCTGAGCAGATAGCCAGGAGTAACCCCTGAGCACAGCTGGGTTTGGCCCAAAAACTAAAAAAAAAAAAAAAAAAAAAAAGTTCTGTTATGGAGATGGAAGAGGGAGAACCCGGTTTCTAAGTGTTTGCCTAACTTGTTCTAAAGTACAGTGTAGGCTAAGCCACCCATATTTGCTGGCTGGATTGGGCTGATAGCTGGCAGTGTGTAAGACCTAGGTGGGTGTTTGGGGGAAAAAATAGCTTGGGAGGTCAGAGATCTAGACCAATGGGTAAAGTGCTTTTATGCATGTAGTCAACACAGTTTCCACTCTCAGCATCACATATGGTCCCCTGATGAGCACCACCAGGTAAGACCCTGAAACCAAAAAGAAAAATAATTGGCTTGGGGCTTTTGAGTTCCTTATTTCTGATGGAAAAATTTGGGGTGTGACTCACCTAAAGTTACAGAGAGACCACCCACCTCAGAATTGTGGAGTCTTTATTTCCTGTCACCATCCCTGCCTGACTCATGAGACCCACCATATAAAACAATCAGGAACCAAAATCCAAAGCTGCTTCTTTTGCTTGGTCTTCCCTTAGGTTCTTCTTCATTCAGAGTTGGAAGAATGGAAATCACATGTTCAAGCAGAAATAGGCCAGGCTACTTGCTATGTGTCCCCTCTGGGCCCTGCCCCCCTACCTCTGGTCTCAGCCACC
>PVKC010027976.1:0-15588 GCA_004027635.1 Crocidura indochinensis
CTGTTTTATACACTAGAATCAGGTACCACCCTAGGGTAGGGGCAGAATGCCAGGTCACACCCTAGAGTAGGGTCCAATCACTGATCAGAGTAGGATCAGGGTAGGTCCTGCCAGGTCACACCCTAGAGTAGGGTCCAATCACTGATCAGGGTGGGATCAGGGTAGGTCCAGAAATGTGTATATATTCCAAATCGTGATAAGATTAGAAATGTTTACATATGCAACAATAACTATTTATTGTACATGTGCTTATAGGCACATTATAAACTCTTTCTCATCAATCCTGTTCAACAATCTATAAAATGAGTAGTATAAACATAGTACTGATTAAACCTAAAGGCTACAATATGTTTTAAAGATAGTTGTATATCACGTAACAAGTAAATATAAAACTAAGACTTGAATCTTGATAAGTTTTATTTGTTTGTATAGTTTTAGTAGATTCATTTGGTGACTTCGGGATTCTTTCTTACATGTTTAAAAATTATCAAGTTCTCTTATAATATTTCTTTTTCAGAAGAAATATTATAAAGCATTTTATTTAATGTAGCAATGTATTAAGACATTATATAAGTTTAGGTCTATCATTAAAAATGAAGTTAGGTTAAAGAGAGTGCAGGGATTGAGGTTCTTGCCTTGCATAAAACAAACAATGGATTGATATCTAGTATTGCATAATCACTGAATCATTGATGACCATTCATCCAAGTGCATCACTAAGTATGGTTGAACCTATCGCCCTCCCTCAAATCAACTTGTCTCAGTAGACAATGGCTAATGGAAGCAAACTCTCAGATACTGACAGCAGGTCAAAGCACTGAGCTGCCAATGAAAGCAAGGGGCAGAAGGAATTTATAGTGGAGGAATGTAGAAAAATAGTATTGCAGACAATTATAATAATGTTAATACTGCATATATCATAACCTCAATAAAAATAGTTTTAAAAAGTAAATGATCACAGCATTCTTTCTACACCTAGTAGAATATCTAGTAGTATATCATCTTCCCTGGCTTTCCTTAGTAATCATCAAATGATCTGTACTCTGAACTTCCTTTAGAAATAAAAAATAATTAAAAGAATCAATTTTGTGTATGTACTATATATTATGTTATGCATTAAAAAACTCTAATTCTAGCAGAGAGAGGTTCTAAGGACTGAAATTCAGAGGTTTTGCATGTCGGAAGCCTAGCAGGAAATGGTATGAAAGCACTCCAGAAGGCAGCTCTGAGCACTGACTCTGGAGTAGTCCCTAAGCACTGATGAGTGTGGCCCCAAGTCCCCACTATATCTAAAAACCAATCTTTTAATCTACCATTCACTGTACAAATGACTTTTATCCAATTTTCTTACTTCTACAACCTCTTTCCCTTTCTTCTATTTTTTATAATCTTTTTATTTCTTTTAATATTTATTTATTTTTATTAATATCTTTACTTAAACATCATGATTACAAACATGATTGTAGTTGGGTTTCAATCATGTAAAGAAAACTCTCCTTCACGAGTGCAACATTCCCATCACCAATATCCCAAATCTCTCTCCTCCCCACCCCACCCTAGCTGTACTCTAGACAGGCTTTCCATTTTCCTCATTCATTCACATTGCTATGATAGTTCTCAATGTAGTTATTTCTCTAACTGCACTCATCACTCTTTGTGGTGAGCTTCATGTAGTGGAAGTAGTAGGAACTTCCAGTCCTCCTTTCTTTTGTCTCTGAAAATAATTGTAAGAATGTCTTTCATTTTTCTTAAAATCCATAGATGAGTGAGACTATTCTGCATCTATCTCTCTCCCTCTGACTTATTTCACTCAGCATAATAGACTTTTCCAGATGTCATGTATAAAAGTGAAATTTTCATTTGACTTGTTTCATTAGGATTAAACCTTCCAGGTACATTCGTTTTGTTACAAATGGTAAATTTTCAACCAGTTAGAAAGTTTATTAAGATTCCATGGTTTATTATGCTATTATTATTGATGATTTTTGTGCACATAATTGCAACATTTTTTAGTTGAGTAGTATATTGAATGCATATTATATACTTTCTGTATGCATCTATATCTTAGTAGTTTTTTCTGACTCCAGTCATATAAATAATTGTAAGTAATCATGCAATAAGTATATGGGTGTATACCTCTTCAATTTAATGCTTTTGTGGTCAAGTATATAGACACATGATGATTAGATTGCATGGAATATCCATTTTTAGTTTTTTCATAATATCAGTGTTGCTCTCCATAATGACAGTACCAATTCCATTCCCTTAACTCTCCAGTCTCAAGGTCCCAAAACTTCCTCTTACTCAACGTCTCCCAATATGTGATTTATTTTGGATATACTGTTGTCACTGATGGGAAGCTATTACTCACTGTAGACTTCGCCTTCACTTTCCTAGTAGAAACAATGAATATTTTTTTCATGTGTCTTTGGTCATCTATATGTCTTTAGATCAGTATCTATTCTATTCAGAATTTCTGCCTTCTTATTAATTTGGGTTATTGAGTTTTAGGAATTATTTATGTAGTTTGGGTAACCTTTTGTGTGATATAAAGTGAGGAAAATATAATTTATACAGTAGAATTTTTAAGATTTTTTTCAATTCTTTTGATATACTCTTTAATTTGATATAGTTCTTTTGTTTTATATTGTTCTTGGTGATTATATTTTCTTTTGTTTTCCTTATAATAGCTCCTTTCATTTTCTTTCATGCAATTACCAGCAGATATAACTTTATCTTTAGAGTTTGTTGTTTCCCTGTTACTATTTTACAAGGAGGGCAAAAGATGCTCCAAATATTTTTAGATATGACAAGGAGTTTTTGATAATTAAACTGTAATGAAGCTTATACTTAATGATTCTAAAGGCCCTTCACAACTATAGAAGTGTTATCTTGCTCTGCCTTTTTCATCAAAAATGAAAAAACTGATCCTGGGGTTATAGAATATAGAAAAAATAGTTCTTAGAACCATAGAAGCTAAGGAAAGAGTTTGAGAAGATCTGTCAGAATGTTAAGAAGATGTCAATTGTTTAAGAATTTGCATTTTTAATCATGTAATTGAGAGTTCAGATTTTTTCAATGATGAATAAAGGTATATAAAGTATGAAAACTGAAAGGAGAGATTATAAAGAACTCTACCAAGTGACCTAGAAACTGCAAACATTTTATGCAAATACTAGACAAAGGAAAAGCTGCAAGTTTTAAGTAGGTTGAAAATACTCAAGGTGGACCCTATGTCACTTTACCAGATGTGCACAAGTGCACAATACCTATGACAAGGAGTCCCTGGGGGAGGTTGGGAGGGAGAAACATAGAATGTATGTATGACACATCATTGATTTGTACCATCACCTATTGAATTTAATATTTACTCTTATGCATTTAAAAACTTTAGTCAAGAAAGAAGAGTCTTAAGAAATAAGAGTCTTTTAAAAACTCATGTTTCTTTTTCCATTTTAACGAAGGATCAAATTTATAAAAACAAGGAATTCTTTTCAGTTTTTTTATTTTGACACATAATTTCTAGTGCTGGAACACATTTTAGAATCCTGTAACGTCTTGTCTTTGCTAGTCACACTGCAGATATCACAGTGACCTTCTTTAATCTGCAGTTATTTTAAAGGGTCACTGAGAAAAGGGCATTTCTTTGGATATTAATATATTTTATTTTCTTCCAAGAAGATTATAGTTGCATATCTGGATGGTTTAGAATGGAGTTATTGACATTTATATTCAAGTGATCACCCAAAGGCAATGGTCACTTCTTACTATTTCTGTGGAAGAAGAGAGTATGAATTGACAATAGCAAAACATATAAAAGAAAATGCCAGTTGAAATTCAAAATTTCTGTTGGTACTTTGAGACCATTATATGCTCTTCTCTGCCCTAAGAATAGTACCGATCTACAAAACACATGAATACAATTTTATTGACAGACAGATGATGTCACAGAACAGGCATAAAACTCCAAAACCTACTATCAATGTCAAGAAACAGTTTGTGTCTTATGTCTCATTGCATGTCGATCAGAAAATGTCCCTTCTCACTTGTTCTGATCCATAGGTGTATACTTGAACCCCCTGGAGTAGGTTTGAAACCTATTAAGAGTGTAGCTCTTTTCTTAAGGTTTTGGTTCATTTTCTCCAGGTGGAGCCTAGAAATGAAGAAAAGCTTCCCAAAGTGATTTTTCTAAACAACTAGTCTTTAGAATCTTTAGTTTGGGGCAACTCTTACCCATGAAAGAATGAGAGCCAAATATCTGTAGGTCATGTGGAGAAAAGGGAAAAGAAAAGCAAATAGAAAGAAACTATAGTTGAATTAGGGTTGACCCACCATCTTTGAAAATTATTCATCTTTCTTTATTCTTTTATCCTATTCTATTACATGGCATTTTCGAAAGACAACAATTTGAGCACTGAAAAATGACTAGGTTTACTTGGTTGTCCAACAACAAATGAATAAAATAAACTGTGGAATACGCACACAACTGAAGATGATGTAGTTGTAAGAAAGAATGGAATCTTACAGTTTGCTACAACTTGAATGGAACTCTAGGGACTCGTGGGCAGTGAAATAAATCAAAGGTAGAAGAAAAAACATTAGATGACCTCACATGTCAGAAGTGGAGAGAGAAACAAAATGAGAGAAACAAAGGTAAAGAAAGCAAGACAGTATAAAATATGGACAAAGCCTGAGCCTTTACAGAAATGATATCACTGTCAATGGGAGTAGAGGTAGTAGGAAGAGGCATGATATGACATGATAGTGTCATATAGATATGATATGACAATGGATAGTGGTGGAGAATCTTGGACACCACATTGGTGGTAATTGTGTTAATCGAAACCTTGAAAGTCTGGCAACTGTATTATTATAAACTTACAACCTACAATTAAGTAGCAACCTGAAAAACCAAAACACACCACCCAGGTTCATGATCACTGGACCAGTTTAGCATTTCATGTACAGTCTTCAAGGTAAGTTTATTAGAAATGATGCTTTAATGACATGCTGGCCCAATTTCCTCACAAACAGGAAAGACAGGTCAGTGCTAAACATGTGAGAGTTGGTTTTCAGAAGTAGAGAATTAATATTATTTTAAAAAACATTATCTCTGCCTTACTAATAAGCAATGATTTCTTGTCACTATATCTGCACATACCATTCATAGCTCACAACTGGAGCACCTCAACTTCTGGTTCATATTCATATTTACAGTCTTCTTTTTTCTACCTCTATGAACATGCAAAACTATCGTTTTGACCTCTAGAATTTTCTCTTCCTCAGTCAACCTTATCATCCTGCTTACAAAATCAGCCACATTTCTTATCCTGTCTCAGGATCTAGAATCCTGAAGATTCTTCTTCAGTCCTGTTTATTTTTTTTCTTTGTTCTACTCCTTCCTTACTACAAGATTACAATAAAAAAAATAGTGCTCTAGCTGGTATATATTGATGCAACAACTTTTGGCATCTATCTTCACTGCATTTCTTAAGGATGAGGAGCTGTGATGTGGAATATATTCAGAATAATAGTATTTATTGCCTCGGGTTTATAAACATATGGTATATATTTTTGTAATTTCAAAAGTAATAAAGAAATAAAGATGTCCTTATTTTCTCTAATTATGCAAGAATCTTTTGCAAGTATTTTTTACCAATATTAATATTTTATTGACAAGTTTAGGTGGTTCAGGACGTTGCAACATAACATTTTGAAATATCACGTTCTCTACGCGATTGGTTAAGGTTTGATTTCGACAGAGCTCCTAGACAGGAAAGGCAGTTCCCATTAGGAATAGTTCCAGTTGTAGAGATTCGCAGAATATAATTCACACAGTGAAAAGGTACAAGAATGGGTTCAGGAAATCCAGTGCTCAGGCAAGGAATTCAAACCACAAAAGCTTTCTGCTCCTAAAATGGAGTGCAACTAAGTGGAAGAAGACTGAAGAATGAGCCCCGGCCTTCCTCAGATCCTTGCTTTTATTGACAGGAATCAGTACCACCCTAGGGTGGGAGCAAAATACCAAGTAAGGAATAATCCAATATACTATTACCAGGTCACACCGTAGGGGACGTTACAATAATTGATTAGGGTTGGATTAGTAACACAACGACTTTTTACAAGTGAAAGGAGTGGGGATTGCATAAAATTGCTGGAATATGAGTTACAGGTAGAATATTTACATTTGTTTCATGAAAGTTCAGAGTCCTTTATTTTCATTATTGGGATTAATCTCAAAGAATATTCAAGGACTGGAACCATTCTCACTGCCCACTTTTAACTAGACTTTATATATTTAGAGTAGTTTTAAGAGTTACAGCAAGTGCTATAGCCATATATATTGGATTAGTATGACAGGCATAAAGAATATTGTTTAGAGAGAAAAATGAGGATAGAAGGAATATTAATCAATAACATTTACTTGTAAATTAGGAAACATGATTTAAAATTTTTTTAAATCTCTAGGTAAGTCTTGCTATAAAGCTTGTAGTCTGATACCTATCTAGGTTCACAAAAAGTATCTTTAAAAATAAGGAAAAAAAGTTAAGCACAAAAATATAAGTAAGGTACTCAGAATATTACACAAAAATTTATGAAATTGGTCAACATTTCCCAAGTCAATGTTATATTCCTAGAATAAAATGTTCTTAATTTGGAAACAAAGTTTATTTAAATTCTCTAAATCTACTCTGAGAGGTTAGAAGATTGGAAGGACATTGGAAAGATTTCTTTACTTCACAAATGGGAGAATTCAGATACAATTGCTTGAAACTTCTGGCAGTAACTTAAGATGCAAAAGAAAAGATTCCTAAAGAATCACAGGTGCCCATGACAGCTTCAGGTGGGTGGTGTGTAATTTTACTCCTTGCAAAGAGTGCAAACAGATGAAGGCATCAGCTCCAACTTGCAAGGCTCGCTGGAGCTCGCTAAAGATAAATCCAGCTCTGCTTGCTCAAAAGAAGGGGTTAATTTTCTCTTCATTGAATTCTGCATTGCCATATTCATTACAATTTATTTTCACTTGATCATCTCATTCCAGGTTGTATCATTATATAGTTTAGAATCTTCCTGAAATAATATGTATATGAATATATATTTCTGATTAATTAGCATTCATTTATTCCTTCTTGTTAGAATAGCATTCTTTACCTTTTTAGTGCTTTTACTTGCTTCTGGCAAAGATGGAACTTTCCTTTTGTGGAAGATTCTCATAAGCCATTTAAATTTTTTAATGCCATGATAGATTCAAAAATTATGTGCTGGCAAATGCTTAACATTTTGGGGGGGCAGAGAGGGGACCCTGATGTGTAGCATTTGTCCTTTTTGGGGTATACATACATCTATCATGATCTGCTTCTTGTTACTAGCATGCAATCTATTAAACTCAAGTTTGAAGAAAATATGAACAAAAGAATACACTCCTCTCATTTCTTTTTCCTCCTGGCAGTAGAAAGGAAAACAGAGTACTTATAGACCTCAAGAAGTGATGACCAGTGAAAGAAGCAGATATTTGGTGTCAGTGCCAAATTGATGGGAACTCCCAGCTCTATCCTACTGCAGAAAGCCACTCTTAAAATATAGGAAGACAGCAATCCAGAACATATGATTAAATACTCTATCACTTGAAAAGTAAATGAACTAAAGGGATTCATAGCATGCCTGGTAAAGATAAAAACACAAAGCAGATTCTCTGAAAGTCACATTTGGACCTTGGAGGTAGCAACCATTGTCCTCCCTTGTTGCTCTGATTTTACAGAACTAAACTGGGGGAGTGAGTCAAAGCACAGAAGAGTTGAACACATTCAAACATGGGTGGACTAGGGCCTAATAAAGAACATCTGGAGGGATCTCAACAACAAGAGTGCACTCAACATCAGCAAAATTTCAGTGTGTCACACATGTTTTCCCCTTCACTGCTTATATCCTTATGTGCCTTCAGAAAGGAAGAAAAATGATATCAGACAAGGGAGGAACTATTATAAAGGAAGGCAGCAAACACTATTTTAGAGAAAATTTAAGCTCCTTGCAAAGATGGAAGCAGAAAAGCAATGGCTTGAAAACTCTGGAGATATATTATTGTTTTTTAAAAAAGTTTAAATATATCACAGATAATTCTATTTGAAATAATTTCAGCAGAATCTGTCCAAGGGTTGGTCATCATGAAATCAACTAATAATGACATGGGATTAATAGCATAAGAAAGCCTAAAAATATAATAAAATAAAAATTGGAAAATGAGGGGAATTCATTATGAGGAAAATGTATAGTGGATAATAAACAAAATAATACATATAAAATAGCAAAAACCAATAGAACCTTAATTTCTTATCATGAAGATAAGGTTATAAGTCATAGAGAATAGAATATGCTGCAAGATAATTAGAAAGGTAACAGATGGACATATTCTAACCCAACCACCAAAATAGGGTGATTGATACTGCTGGTACTTGGAGAAAATAACCAATGATATAATACAGGAAAATAAATCTTAAATATAAGTGATGAATGTCTCAGTAAAATATATCATACAATGAGATCATTTAGTACAATGCGAGTGATGTAAGAATACAAATAGCATAGCACTTGAGCACTGCTGGATATGGGTACAAAACTTAAACATAAAAAATGTCACACAGTTTTGACAGAACACTTTTCATATTACAAAGAAGTAAAATAACACATATACATGGAAAGTCCAACGAAGTTCAAAAACTGTTTCAGAATAATATAAAATATTTATTTTCAAGTGAATTGGTTTTTCCTACATAAAAACATCAGAGAAGCATTTTCATATATGAAATAACTTACTGAAACTCAGAAATGAGCAAAAAATATTTTTTGTGTTTTTGGCCATACCCAGTGATTCTCAGGGGTTATCCTGACTCTGTGCTCAGAAATCATTCCTAGCAGACTTGGATAAGGATCATACAGGATGCCAGGGATCAAATCCAGATTGGTTCCGGGTCAGCTGCATGTAAGACAATGCCCTACAACTGTGCTATCACTTCAGCTCTCTCATCATTTTTTTTTGAAAATTTCACTTCAAAATTAAATGTAAGTCATGTATTAAAATAAAGAATGCAGAAGTCAAGTAATATTACAGGACAGGAATTAAAAACAATCATTTAAATGAGCCAAAGAGAAGACAACTGGGTAATTATTATTACACTTGACATAATATAAATCATTCAAATTAAATGCTAGGAAAAGAATAAACTCAGAAGAACTTTAATTTATCAAACAACATATTTAACTACACAATTCAGGCATAAAAATTCCTAATTACATTTTTTATGGAAAGTTAATAAGTCACTAAAATCAAAATATACAAATAAAAAATCCAAGCTGGCTATAATTTATTGATGATTTTAATAATTTTTCTTTGAAGATTCTTGGTATCTAATACTTCATGTGATAAAATATCTCTATAATTTTTAAATGGAATTTTCAGTTACCAAAATACAACTTAAAATTGCAAGATGCTACTTTTACGTAATACCCCTCCAAGGATTGTATTTTGAGCTTTTTCTTTTTATATTTTTCTTCTACATATTTTCAAGCATTTATCTGTTCAATAACTGTGGTGAAACTGTTTAAATATAAACTCTGAAGGCCAATGACGTTTATTTTAAGTAATTAATTGCTTTTATATTTTTTACAATAATGTGGCTTGATTAGAAATCATTGGGAATTATTCCTATAAACTTTCTAAGAAAGCACAACGAAGACCAAGCTACCAGAATACCAATCTCCCATAAGATCATAAAAAAAGGATCAGCTTTTGTCAGAGTGGGAGGCAGTCCAAAGACACTGGGACCAAACACTACCTTGTTTGTTAACTTCAACAGCAAATGTTCCCCTTTCCACCCATATTCTTAAACTTTCACATCTGGTAGCCATCAATTTATTTCTTTAACTCCCTAGCTTGTTGGCTTGCTGGCTTGTTGACTGTAGAAGAGATAGCCTAGGGAAAGATTAAAGAGAAAAGCAAATAAATGAAGACGGGTGAGGAGAGGGTGAGTAAATAGATATTGTTTTAGTCAAGATATATTAGGTCCTTCTTTGGTAACAAATGAATCCAGAATGTCAGTAACAACACAACAAAGTCGGGTAGAGTCAGAAGTTTTATCTACAAGCATTTATTCTCAAGCTATTGACTCAGCAAACCAGATCGTTAGGCATCCTAACAGACACTCATAATACTCGCCAAAGGGAATAAATAGAGAACTTAGAAAACTCATTTTTGCATGATTTTTCCATTATCTTAAACGTGACCACTCCTAAATAAAAGCCAACCAAAATTTCAATATATTGGTCAGAGCTAAATATGTGGTTCTAGATCTTCTAAGAGAAGCTGGGAAATATACAATTGTCCAAGAAAGATGATGACAGAAACAGAATTTGGGGCATTCATAATCCTCTCTCAGGTGACCAAAAGAGGGAGAGAATTGTGTGCTTAAATACAGAGTTTGATAAAAATAAAAATACTGAAAAACTAAAATAATTGCTAAAGCATAAACAAAAAAGAAAATAAAATAAAAAGTCCTAGAAAAAATGGCTAGCAAGAAAATGGGGCACTCAAAGTGGAAGAGCAATGTTTTTCTTGTTCATTTTAACATAGGTCTTTATAAGAAAAGTCAGTTAAAATGATGTAGAAAATTAAACAAAAAATATAGCCATGTTATTGAGTATCAGTTAGAATCTCAAGGAAATAAAAGTTTTGGTTGAGAAAACTGAAGTTACTTTAGTTACAGCAATTGTATTTTAGCTCCCATCTTAGGTCGGCCATTTCTTTGGAGCATTAGGGCTGTCCAAAAAAAAACAATGGCCCAAGAGGTACTTGAGTTGAGTGAGTTCTTCAGGTTGAGAGCACTTATATACAGAAATATCATAGTTCAATTCCATTTTGATCTGCTGTATGCAAACTAGAAGGTCTAAAGTCTGTGCAAGAGTTTCGTAGCTAAGACAGCAAAAAGGTAAGTAAAAAAATATTCACAAAGCATCAATGTAGAATCAGCAATAAAAGTAGATGCCAGACTAAATAAAAATTTAAAGTAAGTTTTGCATAAGACCATTATCAAGACAGTGAAAAAGAACATGAGAAAATAGTTAAAATAATATATCCCATATGGACTTAATATCTAGAATATATAAAGACTTCTTCCAATTTCCTGTCAAAAATATTAAAAATATATTTCTTGATTAAATGGATAATTTAAACATTATCCCAAAGAAAGTTATGCAATCTATTATTTGTACTTGAAAAGATTCTCAGCATCAGATATTAGGGAAATAAAAATCAAAACTATAATGGCATATGCCACTTTACCTCTACAAGGCTGATTTTACTTGAAACCCTGACAATAAAATGAGCCTTGATTAATAAAATTATTAATAAAATGATTACTAAAATGGGCCAAGATACACATCTGATGAGCTGTAAAATGTGCACCTTCATGTCAGGGGCTGGACCCTCCTGTCCTCCTCTATTTTGTCTCTGGGAGACATGAAGCTCACCACAGGGATCGTTTAGTGTAGTCACAGAAATAATTACACTGAGAACTATCATAACAAAATGTGATTGAATGAGGGAAGTAGAAAGCCTGTCTAGAGTACAGGCCGGTGTGGGATGGGGAGGAAGGACACTTGGGATATTGGTGATAGGAATGTTCCACTGGTGAAGGGTTTATATATATAAATATATATATATAATATATATTAAAAATTTATTATATATAATATATATATTAAAAAAAAGAAAAGAAAAGACAAGGCCTCCCGATGCTTACCACAGACTGTGTTCTTTATACTGACTATATAGAAAGAGGAGGTACAGTAAATGCACCCCATATACACCTCAAACCAGGCCCTTTGCCTGGTCTGTATTGTGAATTGGAGGGCAAAAAAAAAAAAATAAAATGTGCACCTACCTTGAAAAGCAGTTTGGCAGTTTCTAAAGTTAAAGTTACATATTTAAAACTAATCTTAAGCCTAGATATATAAGCAAGATAAGTACATATAGGCATGTAAATATTATATATTAATCATGTTATATGTGATATAAATATAGAACATTGTAAATATGTATGTATATATGTAAATTCATATGTATATATGTAATATATTGCATATATCATATGCACACAGGTATATTATATATGTGCCTATTATATATTTATGTTACATATTAATAGTATTATATATAGTATTATAAACTATAATATACTGCATATATTAGATTATACATAATATATTATATACAATATAGATTTTTATATATAAGTGGCAATAGCATTATAGATAATAACATTTAAAAAGTAGGACAATCTAATTATCACTTGATATGAATGCCTAAAGCATTTTACATATTCATATAAGGAAATATTCATCCATGAATAAAATAGACTGATGTGAGTGATTCTGAAAACAAAGTGCTGCCTGAGCAAAGGAAAACACAAAACTCTACAGAATTCTATTTACATAAATATCAAATTGGACAAATGTGCAGATAGGTAGAAGAATTCACTATTTTTTCAGAGTCTTGAGGTGGGTAGGATATAAAATAATTGCTCAGGAGTAAATTATTGCTTTTTGAGATTATAAAATGTCTAAATTAACATAGTTGCTAGTTGTACTTTCTTCTACAGATGTTGAATTCTATCGAATCTGGGTAAATTTTATGGCAGATGTGTCATATGTCACTAAAACAACGGCAGAAGAAAATAATTTAAGAGCATATATCAGGAAATAAAATAAATGTATAGCATGAAATGGAGTATATTTCTACATAATTAAAAGTGTACTTTTAGCCATGTACACAATTAAAGATAAAAATACATATAGAAAAAACTGGAATGAGAAAGAACTGTACTGAGAAAATTTCAAAGTTGAGACTCAAGTTTGTATATCCATTTCAGCTATTAAATGTTTATGAGTAATATATAAAAGGAAATTGGGGGCAGGAGTGATAGCACAGTGGGTAGGGCACATATCCAATCTGGTTCAAGCCCCAGCATACCATATGGTCCCCAGAGCCTGCCAGGAGCGATTTCTGAGCATAGAGTCAGGAGTAACCCCTGAGCACTGTTGGGTGTGACCCAAAAGCAAAAATAAATAAATAAATAAATAAATAAATAAATAAATAAATAAATAAATAAAATAAAATAAGAAAAGAAAAAGGAAAGAAAAAGGAAAAAGAAAAGCCCTCCTGAGGCCAGGGCTATAGCACAGTGGTAGGGCGTTTTGCCTTGCACGTGACCAACACAGGAGAGACCACGGTTTGAATCCCAGCATCCCATATAGTCCACATAACCTGCCGGGAGCGATTTCTGAGCACAAAGCCAGGAGTAACCCTTGAGTGCTGCTGGGTGTGACCCCTCCAAAAAACAAAAATTAAAAACAAAAAAGCAAAAAAAAAAAAAAAAGGCCCTTTTCCCCAAAAGGCTGGACAATAAAAAGGAAAATTAATGAAATTTAGCATGTTAAGATATAAACACCTTTTGACTATATCTTCAGTACCCATCTTTATAAAATCTACCATAGCATCTTTTAATGATTTGTCTTATTTTCACTTTTACATACCACACTTTACATGGGACATAATTCACTGCCTAGTCATAAATTTAAATTAACCAGCTACATGTGCAAATACTTGTAAAATTGTACAACACAACACAAATCATGACAACTTATTGGGCAGATTATTGGAACTATCGTTCCAAAATTAATGATAACAAAGCCAACATTGGGAGTAAGGTAGGCAGTTCGTGTTAAACCCAAATCCATAAAATAAAATAATGATGGCAAAGAACAAATTGAGATGGTTTGGGATTAATATTGAAGCTCTCAAATCTAGCAACTGTGTAGAGATCAATTTTAAGCAAGTATTGTTTTGATAAACAAGTATAGTAGGATTTACATAGAAAATATATGCCACTCTATAAAACTCCCAAACAGAAGACCTGCATAATTAATAATAGTTTTAAAGGCAAAGTTCTTACAGTATTGTCTTTATTCTTGGATGTATGTTGTGTTACACATACCTAATTAGATTTTTAGACTGAACTCTATCAAGATGTTGGTTATGAGGAAATTTTATTTTTTATTTGTTAATGTATATTAATATATTAAATCAAGCATCTGATTAATTTTGTAGATTTAATTGATATACTCTCCATTTTAGTAGTCCTTAAAGAAAAGCTTTTCTAAGAACATTGAGCCTGTGTGGACTAAACTTAGTGTTTCGAACAGTCACAATTTCCTGATCCACAGGGATTTTGATTAAATTTGACATGAGAAATGGAAATCAAAAGGGAGTTTTCCTCACTGTCCCAAACTGCCCTACACTCTCCAAATGTGTCTGGAACTTATGACACCAAAAGTATTAAGTACACTTACAATGGAAAAAAAGAAGAGTGAAATCCAGAAAGGCATGAGAATCGCCCATGTCAAAAATCACATTTATATTTAAAATAGAACCTTTATGATTGATCAGAAAAGCATGTTTTAAAATTATTTTTTAACAAAGTGATGTATAATAAAAGTGAAGCAAAATCCACAGAGAAAAAGGTTACTTCTGAGATATCAAAGCTTTCTGCACTAAAAATCAGTCTTTAAAATAAAGAATAAGAATGCGTCCACATAAATCAGAAGAGAAATATCCCTGTAAAAGAGAAGAATACAGACAAAATCTCTTGTGACCAAAGCAATGAATCCTTCACTACCTCATATTTTAAACCACAAGAGAGTGCAAGGAACACATGAGAGCAACACCCACAGCTGAAATAACTCCTAAAAAGATAAATTCCTCTCTTTTTCCATGTAAGACGTTTTTTTTTCTCATGACATTCCTCTGAGCAGATATCAATCATTTTCAGAGAAGAAACTTGCAAATACTGACATAGACTTTTCCTGCTGCCCTGTCTTTCTGGGATATTAGTGAATAGACACCCAGGTAATTTTTTTCTTTGTCCTTTCCCCCACAACAGCAATATACCTTCTAATATCTCCCCAGACCCACACATTATATCAGTCAGCATAGATCTGCAAAGATATTTCTCAGTGAGTGGGAGGCTGATTTATGATAGAATGATGTAATATATTTATCTCTTATCACTTTTTAAAATATTTTCAAAGACAGCTACAGATTAATAGTAGTCTGATTAACATCAATAGAAACAACAGCAACAAACATTCCCACCCTCTTTGTCCTTCTGGGGCCATGTTTCTACTGTTTGAATTTATCAGCCTAGCTGTAAATTAGCCAAGAATAGGAGATTATGGGCTTCCAGTTTTTTTTTTTTTCCTTTTTTCCAGTGGGACTGAAGCCAGCAGGGAACTGTCATTAAAATTCAACAGAAGGCCCATTTATTTGTCATCTCCCTTCCCTCAATTCCCCATACCCCTTCTATCCTGCTGTGAACTCTGTACAGGGCAGAGGAATGACCCGTGGTAATCTCACTGTCATGTCTAGGTGAACCAACCAAGGAGACACTCCACATAGCTCTGGTCTTTCAAATAAAGAGAACAAATATTTACCATCTCTGATAACCCTTTGGAAGTAGTTTTATATTCATGATCTCATTT
>PVKC010027977.1:0-15573 GCA_004027635.1 Crocidura indochinensis
ATTTTTCCAATGGCCACCACCGCTTTCAAGACAAAACCACACATTCCCTGACTATTGATTTTGTGAACTAGATCCTGGCAAGCTTTCATCTCAAATGCTTTTCTGCTGTGAGGCTTAACCTTTGAGAGGGACAGAAGCCAACCAAGATTAGCCACTGTCCCCACCATGACAGAGCCTAAGGGAAAACGTGGCAGACACGTAATCCCATGAGCAAAGGTGCAGATATAGAGGCTTTGAGCAATGTCACCATGAGACAGCAATGCCAACCAAGCTCTGGTTTCTGTTTTGCTCTGATCCAATGATGCAGGACAAAGTTACAGACACTTGTTGATACAATCTGAGCTATTCAAATGGCAAGTTTTCATTTGAACAGATTGAATTCATCTGAATCTCCTGAATTTTATTTGTTTTTGTTTGTTTTCTGGGGGAGCCATACCTGGCAGTGCTCAGGGTCATTGGGACCATATGGGGCCAGGGTGATAGTACAGTAGGTAGGATATTTGCCCTGTACACGGCCAAACAGAATTTGATCCCAGGCATCCTATATGGTTTCCCGAGTACCACCAGGAATATTTCCTGAGTATCACCAGTGCCATGTGTGGCATATCCTCCAAATAAAAAAGAATTAATTTTTTGACTGTAGATATCATGTTCACATATTCTTTTTTTTTTTTTTTTTTTTGTGGTTTTTGGGTCACACCCGGCAGTGCTCAGGAGTTACTCCTGGATCCATGCTCAGAAATTGCTCCTGGCAGGCACGGGGGACCATATGGGGCACCGGGATTCGAACCGATGACCTTTTGCATGAAAGGCAAACGCCTTACCTCCATGCTATCTCCCGGGCCCCATGTTTACATATTCTAAATTCTTTTCTGTGCCCAATTACTTCTTGAGACAACCTATGATCTCACAACCACAGTGTTGAAATCATCTCAAGGAGAAAAATTTTATGTTTACACACATGCACACAAGTATATGTTTGTGTATCTATGTATAATCAATTTTTATCCTATATTCAGATTCAATTTTTTACCTTATTTCCACAATTTTGTCTATTTTTTCCAAATAATAGTCTTTGTGGGAAAGGCGACTAGAAGCACTTTTTTTTCTGTGTTTGTTTTTGATCCCTGGCAATACTCAGTGGTTACTCCTGACTCTGCACTCAGGAATGACTCTTAGATATGTTCAGAGGACCATATGGGATGCCAGGGATCAAACTCAGGTCAGCCACATACAAGACAAGCACCTTACCTGCTGTACTAAACTATCTCTCTAGTCTGAGAAGCATTATTTTGAAGATGAAGGAATGGAAACAGTAAGAACTCAGGGGAGCCCCAAGGTCTTGGGAAAAAAATCCAGCTCTTTTGACTGAGGTAAGGAATTTGAAAGCTGGTATAAAAAGTTAAGTCAAAAAATACCCAGGGTGAGGTGGGGGGACAAGAGCCAAAACAGAAAATACCCAGAGGGCCAGAACAATAATATAGTGTGTAGGGCACTTACTTTGTATGTGGCAGAACCAGGTTCAATTCCCGGCAATGCAAAGGGTTCCTGAGCCCATCAGGAGTGATCCCTGAGTGCAGAGCCAGGAGTAAGTCCTGAACACTGTTAGGTATATGAAGGTCTTTATAATATTTTTCTTCAATATCAGTTTCCCTGCCTGCTTTCCCACCTACGACCTTCCAGGTGGAGGACGCTGTTGAGATCCTAATAAGTAGGTGTTGAACTAGGAGGTCAGGGTCTTTTGGGGCAGCTAGCTAGTGGGCTCTGGGCTTTTGGAGCTGCCAGCAGACTGACGAAGGATTCTGTGTCCAACCTTCTTGCCTTTTTACCCTCTTCTCTGTGTGGATTATTTGCTGCCGATAAATATTGCCAGGGCATTTCCCTTTCCTAGGGGGCAGGGGAATGGGAATCTCTTTCCCATTCTGGGAACTCTTTGAGGATCTATCATCAGCCAGTCTAGGAGAAAATATAACCCTACAGAACACAACTGGTTGTGGACCCCTTCCTTAAAAAAGATACAAATACACATCTATGACCATGGATTATGGTGCTTCTTCCAGGCTCAGTAAAAGAGCAAAAGGTATAAACTATGGTGGTGGTTTTCTACCTTGGAGACAATTTATAGGCTGAGCACATAACCCGAGCCCTACTCGGCGTAGCCCTCAAACAAAAACACAAACAACAAACAAACATAGAACAGAGCAAAGTAAACATCACAGTAGCCCGGTCCTAGCACATTCTGAGCAATTCCCTTTCTAGATAGCATGGAGCCAACAAACAAAATTCATTTTCTATTGTCGGTCTGCCCTGGGTATGTAGAATATCCTCCATGTTGCCTGAATGACAACATCAAACACTGTTTTAATAACTAACACTATTATCAATATGAAATATCTATTAAATGGGATCCTTGCCTTCATTTGTTTGATCATGCCAGAATCTCAGGCTCTATTTTGATGAGGCAGAGACTAAATAGATAATGATGAAAGCCTCTGACACAATGCAGAGGTCTGTATTCAGACCTTCTGGAATTCTCTGAAGCTTCAGATGCACAAGTCAAAAGATCAGCACATTTACTTTTGAACTTATTCATGTTCTATTTCAGGAAAAACAACAACAGCGAGACAGTAAAATTTAGCAGAGTTTAGAGGAGCAAGCAATCCTGAATAAAATAGTTTCAGCTAGTTGTTTACCTAAGAAAAGGAAACGAGAATGATGTATGAATGCACATGTGTGTATGTTTCTGTATACTACCATTTAAGGGTTTTTTTTAATCTATTGCAAGGCTAGTCTACATCAATCGCTTATATTGGTCATTCAATAATGAAGGAAAAATAAAAAAGAATAAATAATTATTTTTTCTTTGGGGTTTTGGGTCACACCTGGGGGTGCTCAAGGTTTACTTGAGCTAGTTCTGCACTCAGGGATTGCCCTGGTAGGGTTCAGGGGAAACTATCTGGGGTGCCAGGGATCAAAACCAGGGTGACTATATAAGGCATACTACCTTCTGTCCTATTGCTTCTGGTCCAAAATAATAATAATTTTAGGTTACTATTTAGATTAAAAGAAAACATGGCTAATAATGGTATTTTCTAATCTGTTACTTTAAAGAATAGCTGGATTACATCCCATTGGGCTTGCTCCTTGCTCAGGGGTCACTCTGGCAGTGTTACAGATCAAAATAAAAATTGTTCATGTAACCCCTGTTCTATCTTGATGGTGAGAATATGACACTTTCAAAGAAGGTTGGGAGTTCATTTTTTTTTTTTTTTTTTGGTTTTTGGGCCTCAACCAGTGACGCTCAGGGGTTACTCCTGGCTATTCGCTCAGAAGTTGTTCCTGGCAGGCACGGGGGACCATATGGGGAACCGGGGGGAACGAACAGAGGTCCGTCCTAGGTTAGCACAGGCAAGGCAGGCACCTTACCTCCAGCACCACCGCCCGGCCCCCTGGGAGTTCATTTTTAAGTCCTTAGTTTTCTAAGCTAAAGTGGGGTTCACTATAGTACTAAAACCAAATTAACTATTTTATGGAAAACAGATGGAGCTGTCATCAGAACATAACAACAGAAATATGTGGACAGTTGACACAGGAGAGATAGTACAGTGGGGAGGACACTTGCATTGTATGTAGCCAATCCGGGTTTGATCCCCGCCACGTGAGTCCACTAGGAGCTATCCCTGAGCACAGAAGTAGGATAAAGCTCTGAACACAGTCAGGGATGGGTCAAAAAAAAAAATAAAAATAAAAAAAAAATAAAAAGCAGGCAGCAGGCAAAAATAAATATGTGGACAAAGTCATGCATTCTGTTTTAAATTAAGCCTTTGATTTTCAAAAACTGGGTTTTCAGGCTACACCTGAGTAGCTCTGCAGCTTCTTCAGGTTTAATGCTCAGGGAACTCTCAGAGAAGAGTGTTACTAGGTTGTTGTGAGGAGCAGTGTTGTGGGAGGGGGTGTCAAACCTGGGTTTCTGCAGACAAAGGTCCATTTGCCTTTGGGGCCATCTCCCAGGTCATGTTAATGCCAGGGCGATTGTGAATGTTACTATTAACATATCTCCTTCATCCCTGTCAACTCATTTTCATTTTTATCCCCAGAACATTAAAATCAGTTCAGTATTCTCTGGATTTTTTTTCCCCTGAAATCCTTGAAAATAATTTCTCTCAACCCCATAACAAAGTATCTTTGTGAGCCTAAGATTAGTATGACAAATTGAACATTGCAACACTATATCTAAGAATGTCTCAACTGACTTCTGAAGCTGGCAGATGGGAAAGTCAGGAATAAAAATAAGTTATAGCCCTGGCTTTAGAAAGATGCAGACACCAACACACCAGCCTCTACTTTCGAATTTAGGAGATTATCATTACAAAAGTAAAAAGCACCAGGAGACAAGAAGGGATGTACAAAGATGACTGGCCAAGAAATAAGGGTCAGAACAAACATACCCAGTGAGCAATTTATTAATAGAATAGATCCATAGTTTAGGGCATATCTATGATTGTTTTGGAATTGAACCAGAGGAGCTCTTCTTCAAGAATCCAGGTCAGGAGGCTGGAGAGAGATTAATACAGCGGGAAAGGTGCTTGGCTTGTTCTCATCCGACCTAAGGTTCAATCCCTGGTACCTCATAAGATCCCTAGAGAACTGCCAGGAGTGCAGGGCTATCAGAAAATCCTGAACAATGTCATGTTTGGTCCCCAAAACAGTCCTCAAAACCAAACCAAAACAAATTAAAGAAGTCAGGTCAACATTTTCAATGGAATCAGATCACCCCAATCTTTTTTTGTTTTGTTTTGGGGTCACACCTGGCTGCACTCAGGGGTTACCCCTGGCTCAGGGGTTACTCCTGGCTCTACTCACAGAAATTGCTCCTGGCAGTCTCAGGGGACCATATGGGATGCCGGGATTCGAACCACCGTCCTTCAGCAAATGCTCTACCTCCATGCTATCTCTCCGACCCCAAGATCACCCCAATCTTTATTTACAGTTACCCACATCTGCTAGCTGTTCTCCAAGCTGCTAAAAAATCGGGATTTTTCTATTAATGACAGCTGTGCTGTCAACCCCCCCCCAAAGCAGGAGATGGATGTAGAGCAAAGTATATGCAGTTCAGGCCACATATCATAAATGACCTCCTCTCGAGTATTTTGTAAACATATAATAACTAAAATAAAAAATTGGTCTGAAGTGTACTGTATTCGCTACAAAATAATGAAATCTCCTCTATTCTTTTTTTTTTGGTCACTCTTTAACCAAAATGTATTTAACTGTCAAGAAGACATTCCACATATTCCAAAGTATCCCTTTACACGTTGTTAGAATGTATGTCTGCAACTCTTCAGAGCTTATCTTTGATCCCCTCCAAGTTCTTGTTGAGAATACTTGAGGAAGCTCTGTTTATTATTTTTTAGTATCGAAAACCCTTGTTTTCGATAAAAAAAAAAAGTAACATCTGTAAAGACACTGGTCTTGTATGTGTCTCACTGTACAACTGTGGTCTCTGATTTTCTTAGTGGGAAGGAAAAGACCTCTCAAGGTAGAGAACTACATGGTGAGAAACACAATGTTAAATGCAGAGATCGGTAAACATATTTCCCTTCCCTACCTATAATTTTAGATAAATGGTAGCATCCTTATCTCACCGTTTTAAACTTCTATGGTACATATTAACCAATAGACTCCAGGCATGTGGTATTTAAGGAACAGAGGTGAAAGTTTTGGAAAATATAGGAATACTTTGCAGTTGAGCTGGTTATTCCCTGTGGACATTCCAGGGGTTACATGCTGATGGCGGAGATAAACAATATCATTAGAATCGAGAATACAATTTCAAACCACAAAGGCCATTCAAGACCAATGCATCCAAATGGTTTCCATTTTAGAGGTGGAAATGTTAAGATCCAGAAAAATGGGTAACTGGCTTTTGGACAAGGCAATGCTAGGAGCAATAGTCAAAGGTCTTCCTTGCCTTGCCACTGAATTTTGTTCTCTTTCAAGAGTTTCAATGACTGGGCCACATGTATTTTGGAACCCCAGAGTGAAGGTGTGAGGGTCTCTGATGAAGATCAGGAGAGTCTATTCACCTGTTCGCTTGTCCTCTGCTCTTCTCAAAAGCTCTTATTTTTTGGAGGGCGTGCTTTTTTGTTTGTTTGTTTTATGGGCCATAACTGATTGCTCCTGGCTCTTCACTCAAGAATCACTCCTGGCAGGGCACAGGGGACCACAAGGGATGCTGGAGATCAAACTTTGGTCCACATGCAAGGCAAGCACCTTACCTGGGCTGTAATATCTCTCCAGCCCCCAAAGCTTACACTTTCACAGGACATCAAAAACAGCTGCTTTTAACTCTAAGCCACCCTTTCCAAATACAATTTTAATAAAACACTTTTTTTTTTTTTTTGGTTTTTGGGCCACACCCAGTGACGCTGAGAGGTTACTCCTGGCTATGCGCTCAGAAGTAGCTCCTGGCAGGCACGGGGAACCATATGGGGAATGGGGAATCGAACCGTGGTCCGTCCAAAGCTAGCAAGGTAAGGCAGGCACCTTACCTGCAGCGCCACCGCCCGGCCCCGTAAACACTTATTTCTTAATAATAAGCAATAAGCAGTAAGGTATGTCTTCTCTTTAAAACATAAATGATGTTTAATCATCATCACCATTATTATTAGTGATATCCCAGCACGTGGGTATTTGCAAAATAACACTACATATTTATTATAAGGGCTATTTTTTTTTGTTTGTTTTTTGGGTCATACCCGGCGGTGCTCAAGGGTTACTCCTGGCTGTCTGCTCAGAAATAGCTCCTGACAGGCACAGGGACCATGTGGGACACCGGGATTCAAACCAACCACCTTTGGTCCTGGATTGGCTGCTTGCAAGGCAAACTCCACTGTGCTATCTCTCCGGGCCCTATTATAAGGACTATTATATAATACCCCCTATACATGGATACCTGAACTAAATAATGAATTATTTTGCTATTTATTATGCATTTATTCTATTATTATATAATGGTAATATCCTTGCACTTGAATATCTGCTAAGCTAAGTGATAAATTATTTAAAAACAAACTTGGTAAGTTCCAAGACATAGTTCTCCCAATAAAACAACACCTGACAAAAATCTTTTCAAAACAATAAACATTTTGATCTCTAGGTCTTATCATCCATTAACCTGGATATGAAGTTGGATTTTTCTCTGCACTTTTAGCCCCATGCTCTATTATAAGTTGTGTTATAAGAATGACAGGAGAAATATATTTACAAAACAGGGGAAACTGATGTGAGAATATGGGACTCTTCTAGCTTTGCATTCTTCAGTTCAGAACCCATGGTGCTCAAGAGAGCCCTAGGATATTTCTTTATTTTTTCTTTTTTTTAATTTTTGTTTTTTAGGTCACACCAAGCAGCGCTCAGGGGTCACTCCTGGTTCCAGGCTCAGAAATCACTCCTGGCAGGTTCGGGGGAACCTTATGGAATGCCAGGATTTGAAACACCGATCTTGTGCACGCAAGGTAAATGCTTTGCCTCCATGCTATCTCTTTGGCCCCTATTCTTGTTTTATTTTATTTTTTAGCCTTAGGATATTTCAAGTGGAGTCATAGGTAAAAAATAAAAATCACCTAAATAGAGAATCGTGGTATGAGACCAGGGTGGGGGTATAGGGCACAAAGAAAGGAAATAAGGTTGTCCACGATGGCAAAAAAGGCTGAGCAACACTGCCCTGCTCAATCTGAATAAACTTCTGCAAAGTTAAAATAGGTTTATTTCTGCACTAAATGTGTGTAAGACCAAGTCCAATGCCTAATTGGAAAGATCCACCAAGTTTCTAGCACAGAGAGTATCATTTACTGAACCAGGGATTCCTCTTGGTTAAGCCATAAAGGAGAGAAATAAATGTTCACTGTGAATATGTGAGGTACATAGCATAGCCATTTGCAACTTTGGGAATGAGGCTTTGAGGAGAATTTACCTAATTGGGGCTAGAGAAATAGTACAGTGGGTAAAGCACTCATCTTGTCAGCCTAGGTTCAATCCTTAGTATCCCATATGGTCCAATGAGCACCGCCAAGAGTGATTCCTGAGTGCAGATAGGAGTAACCACTGAGCATCACCAGATATTGAGTGACCTTTCCAAATATGCCCAGTCATTTGCAGTCATTTGTTAATCATTAGTCTGTGAGGTGCCCCCATACATATATTTGCACATGAAGCTACCAAGAAGAAAATGTCTGGGGCTATTAAAAGGACTTTCCATTTGAGATCTCGCAGATCTGTTCCTAACAATTGTCCCCTTCAACAGACTCCAACACACTGAGAGACCTTGAAGGACATTTGTGTCTATGTCAACTCTTCCCATGGTCCTGTGATGAGAATCCAATGGAATGGGACTGTGATGAGAATCCCACTGGTTCCTCATTCAGGCATCCTCAATCACATACAAACAACACACTAGGATACCCAACACACATCTGCATACAGGAGGTTTCCACTGACACTGACACTGACACCTGATGGAAGAAAACATTCGTCTTCATAGTACTGCCCAAAGCAAACTAGTGGAGAATCCTGTGAGCTATGTAGGACATACATGCCTGGAAAACATGAACCCAGACAATTCCTCTCCATGGAGGTTGCTGGTGGGATGGCCAATTGACATTCCACAATGGAGTCTGGGGTTCCAGCACCCTAGATGCCTTCATTCATCCAAACATTGAGCTCTTGGGGCCAGAGTGATAGTACACTGTACAGGGCACTTACCTTGCATATACGTTACCCTACATTGAACCAGGTTAACCAGGTTCAATCCCCAACATTCCATAAGGTTGCCTGAGCTTTATCTGGTGTAATTTCTGAGCTCAGAACCAGAAGTGAGTGCCCTCACCACCAATAAAATAGCAGAAAAGCCCTGGGGTAGGCCAGGATCACAGTCACTGTTGGTTGCTTTGTCCAAAGGCAGCCAGTGATTCATCCCAGATGCAACCGATCCATAAATTCAGACTCTTGCTAATGCAGGCACTACAAAGGATAGTCAGAAGGCGCCCTGAGGAGACCAAGAGGACAGGAGTAATCAGGTCCCCTGACCAGTCGCTGGCCTCTTCAGAGTCTATTGTCTCTGGTCTTTGGAGACCCCAAGATGAGAAATAATTTAATTCTTGTTTCGCTCATGACCCATCCACACATTTGACCTTTGCCTGTTTTCTCAATAAGCGTTTGATCAGTGGAGCATGTATGTCACTCAAATTCTACCGCACCTTCCTGCTCTTACCTCAACAAGTGGGAAGCCAGAGTCTTAATGGGGTCTTGCCGGGTGAGTGACAGCCCCAACAAGACCATGGAAACTTGGGAGCATGTTCTGCAATCCAGCAAGTTGTAACAGCTACTCAATGGTGAAATCCCTCTGCTTCAGAGGGACCCAGAAAGGTTTGTCTTCTTGTGAACTCATTCCCTGGCTCTGAGAAGGTATACAAGTAAGAGACCGGTCCCCAAACCCCACAACTACGATAGATATTTAGCCAGATCTTACTATGCGCACAAACTCAAACACTCAGCATTCGTTCCATCTCATCCTAACTCCCAAACACCCCGAGCTCAGACTGAGAAAACAGTACTTATGAAGCATTAAGTACATGAAAGATTAAGTACTTATTAAATGCTTATTTAACATTGGTACAAGCAATAGCACAGTGGAGAAGGTGCGTGTCTTGTATGTGGCTGACCCAAGTTTGATTTCCAGCACCACACAGGGACCCATAAGTTCCACTCAGAGTCCCTGAGTACAAAACCAGGAGAAAACCTTGAACACTGCTGGTATGATCCCAAAACAGAACGATAACAACAACAACAACAACAACAAAACAGACAAACAAAAAAACTACTTGTAGAATAAAGCACACACATAAACATGGCTTTGAAAAGGGTGACCTGGCCTCTCTTTTGTAGTGCAGAGCCATGTTGGACTTCAATAAAATCTGCATGATTGCCCCTCCAGCTAGACCCACTGGAAAACAATTGAATACCCCAAGATTGCAAGCTTACTCAAGCTTACCACCCAAACTCTGATGCTCATTTTTCAGGGATGTGGAGACACAGAGTCCCAGTCATAGATCTGAAATGTCCCCATCTCATAATGAGAGAACGCTGGTCAAAGTGCCCCCCAAAAAGGACTAGTGTGAAACTACACATACCAAGGAGGGCTTGGTGACCCTCTTAAAAATGAAATTGTGGGAGATTCCCTGGAGACACCATGGAGGGATCTTGGTGCCACTATTTGAAACAAGACTGATGACTGACTTTCACACCCATATGCCACAGCTGAGCATTGAAGGCACAGGCACAGACACAGAGGCATGGGGAAAGTAATTGCAAATCCCAAATCTATGCCAGCCAGACCCTTTAGGATTTAGCAGCAGGGTCCATTTATTTGGAAGGGGTGAAGCCATACCGAGAAATGCTCAGAAATTACTCCTGGCTCTGCACTAGGTGATCACTCCTGGCATTGCTTGAGGGACCACATAATTGGGATCAAACCCAGTTGGCCACATGTAAGGCAAGCACCTTCCTCACCGTAGTATGGCTTTGGCCCAATCTTCAAGGCCCTTACATTACTGGATGAAGGGAGAACCAGTTCCAGACACTACAAGGGATGCAGAATGGATGGACAAATTATGCTAAATACCATGTTCATTTGTCAGTGATTTTTGCTGCTTATTAGATGGTCCTACCTACCTGGCATTACTCAGGGCTGATTCTTAGCTCTGCGTTCAGGAGAAATCACGCCAATGGAGTTTGAGGGACCCTAGCATGCTGGGGATCAAATTCAGGTAAGCCATGCACAAGGCAAGCACCTTAATCTGTAGACTATCTCAACATTCTTTATCATTAATGTTTTGCTGAATGTTGTGCTTCTTTTTCCCTTCCTTTGTCCTTCTTTACTTCTTTTCCCCCCTTTTTCATTCTATTTTAGGGGTGTATAGTGAAAAGAATTCAGGGAAATTACTTAGAAAAAATCAAAGAGGAAAAAAACCTGAGTGTGATAAGAAATATCATGTCCAGGGCTGGAAAGATAGTACAGCAGGAAGGCACTTGCCTAGATTCAATTATAGGCACCTTAAAAGTGCTAACGAGGGGGCTGGAGTACCACTAGCATAGTAGTAGGGAATGCCTTGCATGATACCGACCCAGGATGGACCTGAGTTCAATCCCTGGCATCTCATATGGTCCCCTAAGGCTGCTAGGAGTGATTTCTGAGCGCAGAGCCAGGAGTAACCCCTTGAGCACTGCCGGTTGTGGCTCAAAAACCAATAACAACAACAACAACAGCAACAACAAAGTACCCTAAGTTTGTTAGGAATGATACCTGATCAAAAAGCCAGAAATAAACCCTGACCATCACTGGGTGTGGCCCTTAAACCAGAAGAAACATAAAGAAATATGTACCACATTGTAACTCAGAGGCAACTTAAAAATGTTAACGAGGAGCCAGGGCAATAGTAGAGCAGAGAGGGCACCTGCCTTGCCCATTGCTGGTCGAGGTTTGATCTCCACACTCCATACTATTCCCTGAGCCTGAGAGGAGTGACCCCCGAACACACCCAGGAAGTGTAGCCTCAAAACAAAAAAATAAATAAAAATATTAATGAGAGTGCCTAGAACCTGGTGAGAAAAGCTACTGAAACTTGAAACTTGTTTTTCCTACCCTTTTTTGGAAGGGGTCACACTTGGGGAGTCACAGTTGAGAATCATTGCAGAGGGAGATAAAGTTATTCCCTTGCCAGAGGGACTCCTATTTCTTTTCTTTTCTTTTCTTTTCTTTTTTTTTTGGTTTTTGGGTCACACCCGGCAGTGCTCAGGGGTTACTCCTGGCTCCATGCTCAGAAATTGCTCCTGGCAGGCACGGGGGACCCTATGGGGCACTGGGATTCGAACCGATGACCTTTTGCATGAAAGGCAAACGCCTTACCTCCATGCTATCTCCCGGGCCCTGGGACTCCTATTTCTTTTCTCTCCCCACAAGTGGGTTCAGTTTGAGGACACATGTACCCAAACAACACAAGTCAAGTTTGGTGGTGCAGACAAGAACTCAAGCCAGCAGAGTCTGTCTACTCTTGGGAGAGAGAGGCCAAGTTCTTTGAGTGAGCAAAAGATTTAGTATTTCAGAGAAGGAAGAAGATTCTGAATGATTTCTTGTGTTCTTCCTGGACACACCCCCCTTTGTTTTTTGGCAGAATGTTAGGACATTCTCCAACACGATCTGAAGAATCTGATTCTGAGACTGCTCAATGGAAGGAGATAACATATGGATACAAGAGCCGCAGGAACATTAAAGGACTTTCAGAATAAATTTCTTTTTTACAGTGATTTCTTTACATTGAGAGAAAAGGTAAACCCATGCATTTTCCCACTCCTCAGAAATGAGTGCAAGGAGGAAGTTGGGATAATGAAGTTTGCTGTGTGGTCCTATGAAATAGACTTGTCTGGGTTTTAACTTAGGTTACTTGATCTAAACCAAATAGGAATCAACAGATTAATAATTTAGCCACACCACTGACAGGTGGGCAAAGGTATGACGTAGCAAATACAGGTTCCCTGAGGAACATTCAACTTTTGGCAACAGCTGTCTGCCTCAGTCTGTTTCAGCAACTTACTCTGCTTTCCCCTCTAACTAATGGGCAGAATCAACACCATGGCCATCTCTGCCTCATCGATTATTTCTGAGCACTTACTGTCTGCCCAATATGGATGTCACGATTCTGACCTGATATGACTTTTCCTGATACAGAGATAGCTCGCCAAGATTTTTGAATTTGGAAAAAGCAACCATAGGTGCTTAAAGAGGCATGGCCACGCTCACAAAGGAAACAAAAACACAGCAAACATTCTGAAAGAGCTTGCCCACTCCATAAGGCCACAGTGAGTTTTTGATGGTTTCTTTGTTTTGGTTTTTGTACCATGCCCCACGAAAGGATGATGACACTCAGAGGTTAGCTATGGCTCTGCGCTCAGAAATTACTCCAGTCAGGCTCAGGAGACCATATTGGATGCTGGGGATCGAGTCTGGGTTGGCCACATATAAAGCGAATAAATGTCCTACCCACTGTGCTATTGCTTTGGCCCCCAATACCAGAATGTTTTGTGATGCATTCATTTATGTGGCAGGTCACAAATACTTTTAAACTCAACTGCACTGGGGTCAATGAGTAGGATATCTGCTTTGTACACAGTTAAAATGAATTCAATCATGGCTTCTATATAGTCTCCTGAACCCTACCAGGAGTGATTTCTGAGTGAAGAGCCAGGAGTAAACCCTGAATATCATCAGGTATGGCCCAAAAAGTGAAACAACAACAAAAAGGACAACTTTAGTATGTCCATGATCAAAATGTTAATCAATTTAAATGTCAATTATTTAAGTCTTTATGGTCTTTACCTGTATCTGAAAAGAGGTGAAATCTCTAAAACAGGCTCTAACTTCCCTGAACCCAGCCACTCCCACTCCCCACTGTCTCTTTGTTTATGTTAAGCAACAACTGGGAATTTCCCCACAACAACAAAAAAGCAGGAACAGCTCAAATAGGAAGCACACAATTTTCCAGGGAACGCTAAGTGCCCAAGGAATTTACTTCCAATGATTTTCTCTTTGCAAATTTAAATCTTTACCACACTCAGCAAATAGGTTCCATCTTTATAATTTATGACTCTATTAGCAAACCAAAGTGTTGCTGGGTCTCAAGTGGTTTGTTCCCTGTTCCCTTTGATTCAGCGTTTGGGTCCTGCTGTTTTTTCTTTGTTGTTGTTTTTTGTTTTTTTGTTTGTTTTTTGTTTGTTTTTTGGGTCACACCCGGCAGTGCTCAGGGGTTACTCCTGGCTCCATGTTCAGAAATTGCTCCTGGCAGGCACGGGGGACCACATGGGGCACCGGGATTCGAACCGATGACCTTTTGCATGAAAGGCAAACGCCTTACCTCCATGCTATCTCCCGGGCCCTGGTCCTGCTGGTTTTGAGGGGATGGAGACCAGGTCTCGGAAGGACCCACCGGGGCTGCCCATTCCAACCTGCCTGCTCTCAGCCCATCCCCCTGCACGCCTTTTCTGATAGAACTGAAGCCTTGAAAACCATCTATGGAGGATGCTTCAGAGATGGGGGAGTGGTACCCATTTGCCACCTGCCACTATTTTGTCAATTGCCGAGTTTAGCTTTTGGGAGTGCCTATTTGAAATTAGCCCAGATCCCAGAGTTGAGTGGCAGGTCAGGACCCTCTCAGTGTCCCTCTACCTGCGTATCTAGGAGAGTGTTTCTGGACCTCGAGGCAGACAAGAAAGTGAGGAGGAAATGCAGTGTCCCTCTGCTCATTTGTGTCCTGCAATGTTCTGCCTGTCCCATACACCCCCGGAGCACCGGTTTTACCACTGAGGGTTCAGTCCCAACACACTTGGAGGAAAACTGGTCCAAACTCAGAGGTGGGACCCAGGATAAGAGATAGAGGTCATAATAGGGGCAGTATGACCTGGAAAATCCCTGTTCACCACCCCCTGGGATTCACACAGCTCGTTTGAATCCCACACCTGGGTGTGTATCTGAAAGGACAAAAAAGCAGACTTGTGTGTTCAGTCTAGGACAGCTCCTCATCCTCACCTTCCCACATATAAGCAGCATCAGGCTCCTGACTAGAGGCAATGTGCTTTTGAGAACTTGACCCTCTAAAGTGTGTAAGAAATGACCAGCTCCCAACCCTGCCACAAACACCTGGTCCTGGAATGGGGAACCTTCCTGGCCTGTTCTCTCACCAAAAGGCATCCAGTGCTCAGACCACAGATGTCTGGATTTCATGACACCCTACCTACAAGTATTACTAGAAAACCAGACACATTTTATTTTAGCCACACTAGGCAATACTCAGGGGTTACTCCCTATCATCTTTGCATCCAGGAATTACTTCTGGAAGTGCTCATGGGACCCTCTGGGATGTCAGTGATCAAATACAGGTCTGCCCCATGCAAGACAAGCATCCTACTTGCTGTACTATGGCTCCAGCCCCAATCAGGCACTTGTCTGCACCTTTTACAGTTCAGGAACTACCAGTTTCAACAGACAACACCTGATATGGAGCTACACGAGTCCAAGCATCACTGCCCATCCGTAGGCAGAGCCCCTCAAGCCCCAGTTAATAGAGGTGCAAGGCCAAAGGTTGGGAGGGAGGGAACCCTCACCTCAGAATATGCATGTAAGGAGCCAGCATTCACCAAGCACCACGCTTGGACTTGTAGAATTTGCATCTGAGCCTGTTGCAAATGTGCTGTTAGAGGTCAAACTCAAAGCCTCACAATCACTGGATCACATACCACTGAGCCTCCACATGGTCCCCAAACCGTCCCCAACCCATGTCCCAGTCACGTTCTTAATTGGACGCAGGCCAATTAAGAAACCAATTAATGGTCTGTCCAACAAATGATGCTGGGAAAGCTAGAGAGTTTTCTGCCTAAGATAAAGCTAGTTCCTATATATATATATATATATATATATATATATATATATATATATTTGCAATCTTTTTTTTTTATTTAAACACC